>JAVKPL010004230.1:0-21775 GCA_032173675.1 Gastrolobium villosum
CAACTTAGGTTAGATTCATGGTCAATTCAATCATTAACACTAAATAGGTATAGAATCGAAGGATTATTATGAATTTTGTGCTTAGCTAACTTACATTTCTTTTTTTTCGATAATTTTTTTTTTACAAGTTTAGTGTTTATTTTGGTGTCACTTTACATTGTAGTGACTAGTTAATTAGATTATGTTCTGATGAGGTGCTTTGGATTTGCTACTGTATTTGTACCATCTTGCTTTGTGTTCTGTTTTATCTAATTTTGCGCACAAACTATTTGTTGTATGGTCTAAATGTATGTGTGTGATTACTCTTGTTGGAAAGATTGTTTGATGTATGACTACTTGCTCTTATATAGTTTGATGCTTAGTGTTGCAAAATATTACATACTTTATTGTTTGGATTCCTTCATTTTTGTTTAGTTGATGAAACATGTATATGTGTCAGGGAAAATGAAATAAGAGATATGTTTTCATCCACACGTGGGACGTAATATTCCACACAAGTCAGACACCAGGTACATTCTCTTTTTTCCTAACTTAAAAGTGTTTCAATATTGTATTCTTATATATATATATATATATATATATATATATATATATATATATATTTCTTAAGCTTCTTTTTTACCTCGTTTCCTATTTGCAATTTACGGATTTTGCAATCATAAGTGTTTCTGGAAAGAAACTTTCAATGGAAATTTATAGTTGCCTTTTAATGTCAGTGTAAAGATTTGTACCATCTTTCCATTAAGATATTGCACAAGCTGTTATATAATCTTTATGCATTACTTTCTTTTAATCAATTAGTTTATTTCATTTATTTAAAAATATTATTATTTGATGAAAATCCATATAGTCGATTAAATGAAAATGTGGCTTGTTTTGTTTTATCTAATATCAACAATCAAGTTTTGCCCAAATTCAGTTAGCTTTCCCATGAGGGGGATATTGCTTTTGTCTGAATTTTATATTCACGGATTTCATTTCTTATTGCATTTAATGGCAGCCAACTAAAGTGAAAACATATTTTAAATACTAATATATTTGTTATTGCAATCCATTTTTGGCTGCGTTCACCTATACAATATGGCATTCCCAATTTTCTTTTTATTCAACTTTTTTAACTTTCCTTGAAACTTGTTTCATTCTTCAGGAGGTGGCGTAGAAGACAGAAGCAGGAGCAGCTTCTCTGAGAGAAAGAGAGAGAGAGAGAGCCATACACAATAAAAAAGAGCAAAATAGGTACACAATTACCCAATTCCATTATTTGAATCATTACTCGTTTGAAAATTGTTAATTTTTTTTATTATATGTTGATATTAATACAAACCCCTAATTGTAATGTACAGAGAAGTTTAGAAGGAACTCAGAGCAGGTTAGGTGAGGAAGAATGAACCTTTATAATTAAAAAAATTATACATATATTTTTAAAATATTTATCAAACATGCACTATGCCTTACACCCTGGTTCGAGAACTGTGCATGCAAATTAGTTGCTTCCACTTACTTAGAGGCCTAGTTGCCGATTTTTTTGTCAAAAAAATATTTTTTTTTATGATAAATTCTTAAAGAAATTGTTTCAGCAGGTTCTTTATAATTTGCGATACTTGAAGGCTTTTGAGCTACAATTTTATTCACTGAATCTTTGTCTTTCTTCTACTATACCTAAAATCATGCTGATAATATTTATCAAACAAGGCAAAAAGGCAATATTGTTTTTCAGGGGGTTGAGAGGGACCCCTCAAATGCAAAGGTGCATGTACCTACGTCACTACGTGGGACTGCAAATATAGGAAACAGTGAACAGAGATACATAGAGCATGTTGTGATCTGATTCACAACATTTGTGTTAGGATAATCTGACTCACATAACATTTCCATCCATTTGATCAATATCATCAACTGTTGTTAAAAAGGAAAGTTTATGTTGAACATTTCAGGTTATTGCAAACAGAGCATCAAAGATTCTAGCCATAAGCGTGGTGTGAAGTTTGTGCATCCAAATGACCGTGTTAATAAAGCACAATCTTCTAATGATACCTTCCTAACTGTAAGCCTTTCGTATATCTTTTGCAATTTCATCTTCAGAAATTTCTTATTACATTGGTGTGCTATCTATGTAGCACGATTCCTTGTAATCTTTTTCTTGTACTTTATTTACATACTATTTTTATCTTGTTGCTTAAAATGATAATTTCTTTTAATTTGTATTTATTTCCCTCTTTGCAGGTAATGCACATTGCAGCTACAATGGAAATAAACTCAACACTTAGCCAAGCACGACTTATCTGCTCTAATATTCGTTTAATTCAAAAAGGTGACAATATGTTTTATATCCACATTGGGTGCCACGATAATTATGTTTTACTATAGTTCATACTAATATTTTTTCAGGTCAATTTGAGCTGGAGAATCTCCGAAAAGACTTCAACAAGATCAATACGAAAGTCTCCATAGTATAGTGTGTCAGTATCTTTATTTTTGGAAGTAGGTTTTTTTTTCTTTCTTTAATACTAGTATATTGTAAATATGAAGTTACAGTATTGAAATGTTTAAATTTATTGACATTTTATGGGTTTTTTTTGTCTACATTGATATATTGGATATCTCTATTTTCCCTTATCCACAGATAGCAAATTAAAATAAAAGCCACAAAATATATATATATATATATATATATATATATATATAAATATTTTTTTTTTTTGAAAATATCCTTACTTTAGCCACGGTTAAACCGTGTTAAATATAATCTTAATCGTGGCTAAAATGAAGGCTACCACACTCGAAGAAAATGTGGCAAAAGTATATCGCAACGCCATGATTACCCACACTCATAGAAAGTGTGGTTGCTTGATTTAGCCACGTTTTTTAGATTATTTAGCCACGTTTTTCAATGTAGCTAAACATCAATTTTTTTGTAGTGTAACCTAATATTTTTAGACAAAAAAATAACTTTAAAAAACCTAATAATACAATTATGCAAAATTAAAGTCACTAACCTAAGATTTTAATAATATAATTATAACACATTTAACAAATTCAATAATATAACTAATAAAATTCTATGCAATTAAATATACATCAGTAATAATAAATAATACCATATTATAGAATTAAAATGCCCAAACCTATAGCTTTTATAGAATAAATATAGGACATTTAAATAATACATACTTGAAATAACACCTTCAAAATGAAATGAGCTTTTGACTTTTAACAGCATTCAAAATGTAAGAACTCACACCGTTAATTAAGAAAATTAATTAATTAAATGTGAGAATTAGGAAATAATTCCATAACTGACCTATGAGACTTTAATAATTATAGTAAGTGAGTAATAATACTCAAAGTCAATTTTCGAATGAAAAGTGCAGATATCGGTTCTGTTACCCGGTATAAATGCGTACCGGTGAAGTATCCCAGAAAATTATAATAAGTGCATGAATATTTCTAGAATAATATGTAGAACATGTAAAACAAGTTTCAAGTGAAAATAATGAGAACTGGTGCCAGATCTGATATTGGTTATGGAAAAGCGCGTACCGGAAAGATGTTGCAAAAAATAAAATAAAAATATGTTAAATCTTAGAAAAATGAGTAGTTTTAGATTCCAAAGTTTGGGATTAAAATTCTAAGCATAGCAATTAATGATAATATTGTGTGTTTAATTCTTAAGTGGCTATATATATGCATGCGTGGCTCAAAACCCTAGGTATCACTTTTCTCCTACGTGACTTGTTGAGGGTCGCTGACCAGAAAACTATTCCATTGCTCCTCTATCCATTTTGTGAGCTTTGGGAACCCATTTCTTCCATTTCTCTTCTCCTAAACACTTGGTATGAGTGAGTTACCATTGGGGGTGAGTTGTGAGATTGTTTCTGAGTTGTGGGTCCTATTTTGAGTAGTTTTTAGTGTTGAAGTTCTGAATTTGAGGGGAGGAGCCATTAACTTGGTTGTTGAAGCTCCAAGTGTACATCTATGTGAAGAAATCTAAGTCTTGTTTTCCATTTTCGTGCTCTTTGCAAGTCTGAGCTTTGGAGGCCTTGTGTGAGCTCCAAGAGCAACCTTTGCTTCTGTATTGAAGCCTTGAGTAAGTTGCTCACCTTGATCATGAGTTTAAGTGGTTAAAAATGGAACCTTGATGCATGTAACAAGCTAAGATGATAACCTAACGCTGGGTAATGCTAAACACACCTAGAAATGCATGTTTAAGCTTCTGTAATCGGTAAAAGTTGAACCTTTGGATTGGTATTTCGCGAAATGCAGAATCTGAGTTCTGTCGCGAAATATCCGGATATTGGGTTGGAAATATCTGGATATTGATATCCAGATATTGATATCTGGATATGGGGCTCCGTGGTATCCAAATATGGATATCCAGATATGATATCCGAATATGCATATCCAGATATGATATCCGGATATTGATATCCGGATATGGCCCCGACATATATTCGGATATTATGGGTTTTTGATGAGCAGTAAGGTACTGTTCATACAGAGGGCTTGTATGGGTTTGTGGACCCTAATTTGATGAAGTTGAACTTCTGTAATAACTTAACTAAGTCAGAACCTATGTGTTTAAGGGCTTGTGGCTTTGTGAGAAGTCTAAAGACATGAAACGTAAGAGAAAGGCTTTGTCTTTATGAGTGTGCTTGTAGAGTTTGAATATTGATATATTATTGATCCGAAACAGATTGTGATTCTGCTGCAATGATGCACAGACACGGACACGGACACGGGACACGGGACACAACACGACACCCCGACACGTTAATTCTAAAAAATTCTAAACTTCGACACGTTGGGACACGTTTTGATATTAAATAATATTTTTAATATATATCATATAATTTATATTTAATACATATAACAACTCATAATAACTCAGACTTAAATTAAAATGTTCAGGTTCGAATCACTTTTTTTTAGGCAGATTTGAAGCACTTTATCAAACCAAAAACTATCACTTTCTCTTAGTTTTATATTGTTTTAATTTCATTTATAGTTGTTTCCAGTTGCCCACAATTACGTGCATTTCATTACAACTAGAGTCGGATGTGAATGATGTGATATCACCTTTATCCAGTGTATTAATAAATTATTATTTACAATCTAATTTGAAATTGAATATACGATGTCATTTGCATCCCTGCTTTAGAGATATCTTTTTTTTTTAAATGTGAAAAATATTAGTCAAACTTGGATCCCCGTCTCTTAGAGAGTTCGAGCTGCTATTCTACCGCCAACAAAGATGGCCTGTAGCTTGATTTCGAACAAAAAAAATTGCTTCTTTCTAATAATGAATCGGTGGGTTTATGAGTTGGGTTTGGGGAAGATGATGTTCGGTGATAATGGGTGGTGAAGGGTGGGACGGTGAAAGAAGAGGAGAGGTTGAAGATGAGGGATGGCAGTGGAGATGGGTATGGGGCTGTGGGTGACCGGCGGTTGGAGGTGGAATGGGGTGGTGGTTCGGTGGATGAAGATGGGCTGTGGTGTTGGGGCTTTTTACAAAAAAAAAATGTCAAAACGTGTCCATATACATTGACCGCGTGTCCGATTCGGTCAAATTCGCGTGTCCCACTAGTCAACGTGTCCCAAAAAGTCAACCACGTGTCGGACGCGTGTCGGAACGTGTCGGTGTCCGACACGCATGTTTTCCCAAAATTAACGTATCCGTGTTTCAGAGTTCTGCTGTGTGTTGGACTTGAGCTAGTGTGGACTCTTGGAATTGGGTAGTTAGCTTGCAAGGTAAGCTTTCGTGTCCTCGGTTTTGTTGTTTGGTTCCACCATGTCCCATGGGGGGATGGTTTATATGCATGATGTTGTTTTCATATATTATTTGATAAATGCTGTTGAACTGTTATATGCGAGTGCCTTTATGATATGCATGTGGTGTTCCACCTATACGGTAAGCCTGAGCATGTGGTATATACAAGATGGTGAGGCCGTGGGTGAGGTGCAAGCGATGTTCCTTGTACTAACTGTAAGTAATAGACGTAGCCTTGCATTTCTCTGGCCAATAGAATAGTGATATACACATGGCATGAATATCTGTTGCACTGCATAGTCTTGGAACTGATATTGTTAAACTGCTTTTGGAACTTATATTGCACATGTAAGTGAGCTTGGGGTGGAAGATCCTTGAGGACCCCTTGTCTTACTGAGATTTCTTGTTTAGAGATCTCACCCCACGTTTGGGGAAACTTATTTCAGGTTCAGGTAACCCAGGGGTTGAGATCTCTAGTGGCAGGAGGCTAGAGCTTAGTTGTTACATGTTTATGCTGCTTATGCTGATATGCTATCATGATTGGATGCTGGATCCTGTTTACTGCTTTATGCTTTTAGCTTCATTGTTATGTTGTTGCTGTTGAGACTTGATGGGCTTTGTTGCCTTATTTGGTGAGCATGAGGATTGTCCATGCCGCATTGACTTGACTTTATGTTATTAGATTCGAGTTGTAATAATGTATCAGGATTATTTTCCAGGCTACGTGTTGTAGTCCTGTGACTTAGATACTCATTTTACTTATATATTGAGGTATTTTAGTTAGCTGTCTTTGTAATTTATATACAGGCGATGTTTTTATGAAAATTGATTAAGTAATCAACTTGGCCAAGGTTAATGACGTCATAATTTAATTAAAGAAAAAGATATTCCACATTTTAAATTAAGTGTGGCTTAATACGATGACATGTTAACAAACCGGGTATACACAGGATGTTACACAAAACACCTTCAATCTAACACCATGCAAAAGAGATAAAGAAAACTCACAGATCCACCCTATCTCTACTCACTCTTTACGCGTTCAGATTTACCTAATTTGGTCGACGACAATGGAGAAGTTGTTGGGGAAAGGGGGTGGTGGTTTAGTGGTCCAGCATGCACGGACGTGGTTGGCAGAGGATCGCCTTCTACACGCGGCTGTCAAACCACCGTGTTTTCTACAGAACATGGTGGACCACCATTGGCTGGCGGTACGCGGCTCAGGTTACCCAGCACTGGTACGATAGTATAATTTATAACAAAATTTATCGTAACCGGGAACTTAGATTGCATGTAACACATTTGTTCTCGTAACACATTCTTTTTATTGAACCCGGGTTAAATGCCCATATAAGCCGGCTTACTTCATGAACCCGGTAAGAAGGCCCACAACAAACGAGCCCATCTCCTCAACCCGGAATACCCCATCGACATAGTATAATTTATAAACAAAATTTTTATATTCCCCATTTGAATACCTGAAACGGGCTGTAGTTATGGAGACATGATATCTGATACGTAACCTCTGGTAACGGCCGACAAAGCATTGATGATCCCGCGTCATTACAGCTCAGCTACACCAATTCAAATCAGAGGCAGCCCCTATAAATAGGAGGGCTCCTCGACAGAACAAGACACTTGATATTCGATACACACAACACACTATCACCACATTCATATACTTTGCAGTGATCAAGCTAGGCATAGGGATATCTTTTCCATAGATACCCCTGGTCAAGGCTATACGGTCCAAAGCGATCAATCAACCTAACAAAGGTTGAACATCTCTGTCCACAGGACAGAACATTGGCGCCGTCTGTGGGAAACGAACCCACGTCTACATCATGGTGGTTCACACAAGAAGCAACAGCCAACCTAATCCACCTCTGGAACCAGTTTTGGAGGAAACAAACCAACCTCAACACCAGAGGGATGATGTGATGAACCACGATCATGTCCACATCAGTGAAGACATATCAGATTCTGCCTCTACTCCCTTGAGGCATGTGCAACGCCAAACCGATATTCGGATGAATCCACCAGAACAAGCCAGAGAATTGGCAGCCAATATCGTCCGATCAACCGATCCAGAAGAATCTCGGTTGGCTCCCACAGCTCTTACGGTCATTCTACAGCACATGACGGAGATGGAAGACCGCTCTAACCGCCAACGTCAACACGATCTCCGCGTAATGCGCGAAGAGCATTCACGTGGAATCCGCGACTTGGAACGTCGGTTGAGAGGAATCATTGAACCTCGGCAAGAGGGTGAACGGGGCCATTCCTATCAACAGAATCAAGCCCGGCATGAACACAACCCCGTTCAAAACGAGCAGAATCAAGCCCAGCATGAACACAACCCTGTTCAAAACGACATCAATATAGCAGGACAAACCATCAATCCGGGTGCTACAAACCCCGTTCCTCCAGTAGAAACAGGTACACCAAGGAATCAGGAGGAGATACATCTCGACAGGGGTAGGCGCGAGGCTGAACCCGGCTCATATAAGAGACGGTATAGTAAGGGGCAATACAATAATAGTCCCTTCACCAGCACGATCTTGAATGCCCCTTTTCCTGAAGATTTTGATTCTGCTCGCTTACCAAAGTATGATGGAAGTCAAGACCCACAAGTTCATATCGATGCTTTCGATACCGACATGTACATCAGAGGAATTGATGAACCTCTCATATCCCGGATATTTGCAATTACCTTGACTGGAGCGGCGCAGGCATGGTTCTCCACCCTCCCTGCAAATTCCATCAGTTCATTCGATGAATTCGGTCAGCGTTTCCTTCTTAATTTCGCCACGAGCAAGAAACACCCTAAATCCGAGTTCGCACTCGGTAAAATACGGCAAAATCCTGGAGAAACCCTCCAAAAATACCTTAATCGATTCAAAGACGCCGCGCTACAAGTACCCAACTTGCCAGAGAACGTTCATGTTCACCTCATTGTTGCCGGTTTGGACGGATCATCTAGACTGGCCAAATCGATATACAAAGACCCAGTCAAGACACTAGAAGAATTCAGAACTCGATCTAAGAAATACTTAGAACTCGAGCAGATGGAGATAGCCAATGCCCAACCAGATGAAGCAAAGGGCACACTTCTGAAAGACAAAAACCCATTGCCACAGCACCGAGATCGTAACGATTTCCGGAAAAAAGAAAACAGGCCGCGCATCCCGGACTCCAGAGATCGGATGGGGAAATATGACAAATATACACCGCTGAACGCCCCGAGATCGCAAATATGGAGAGAGGTGGCCATGACGGACATGCGAAAGGTGGAAAGACCTCGGCCTATATTTAACAGAGGCGGACTGGACAAGTCAAAATATTGCGCATTTCATGACGGACCCGGCCACACTACCGATCAATGCTGGGATCTCAGAGATGCAGTTGAAAAATTTGTAAGAGATGGTCGACTAAGGCAGTATGTGATCCAAACACAAGGAGGCAAGAATAACAAAAGAAAGTTTGACAACAGTCAGAGAAACAGGAATCCACCAGAAAATAAGACCCCAGAAAACATCACTTCCGGGAAAGGTCCCAGTCAGGATGAATTCCCAGAAGTAGCCTTTGAATGCAACGTAATAAGCGGAGCCCTTGGAGGTGGGGGTGACACAATGAACGCAAGACGAAAATACCTAAGGGAAGTCTTCTCCGTCAGAGACCATCCCAATTTCAGACAGGCACAACGAGAACAGGAGCCTCCTTTGCTATATTTTACAAAGGAGGACATGCGAGGAATAATGCCTGGACATGTCGATGGACTCGTCATCGCAGGAACTATAGTCAACTGCCGGGTCAAAAAAATCTTCATTGATGCCGGAAGCAGTGCTGATATCATATTATGGGACGCATTCAAAAAAATGCATCTCGACGAAGAAGACCTGCACCCTTGCAGAACTGAGCTAATTGCCTTCAATGGGCAACACACCACTCCCAAAGGATACATAGATCTAAGATTAACGTTGGGAACAAAGAACGCGTTTAAATCAGAACGCGTACGGTTCATAGTAGCCGACTTCCCCTCAGAATATAATGTGATTTTAGGTCGACCCACAATACATGAATGGGATATGATGGTATCCACCAAGCACCAAAAGATCAAAATGTTGAGTAGTACCAATGAAGTCATCACAGTCTGCGGTGATCAAAAAGAATCTCGAGGCTGTTATTTCGACACAGTAAAGGAGGCAAACCCCCCTCGAGCCCATCCAGGAGATAAATACATCCCCAACACCGGAGGGATGAAGGAAGGCAAGAGGAAAGCGGTTAATGTTGTTGAACTAGACATGAGGGAAGACACAGTCCCACGCCCAGAACCCGATGGAGAGTTGGAAGACTTAACCCTGGGGGACAAACCCGGTCAATGCACTCGAATTGGCAAGTCCACTGATCCTTCCCTCAAAGCAGAAATTGCGGAGTTTCTCAGGAACAACAAAGATGTCTTTGCATGGACGTCATCTGAAATTCCGGGTATTGACCCGGAATTCTGTTGCCATAAGTTATCAGTCTACCCTGGATCAGTGCCGATATCCCAGAGAAAAAGGAAATTAGGACCAGAACGACAACAAGTTTTGGCAGATCATGTCAAGGAACTGCTGGAGGCGGGTTTCATTCGAGAAATACAATACACCACATGGTTGGCCAATGTGGTGATGGTCAAAAAGCCAAATGGCAAATGGAGGGTCTGCACCGACTATACAGACCTAAACAAAGTTTGCCCCAAGGACTCATACCCAATGCCCAATATAGACCAGCTGGTCGACAACTCGGCTGGTTTTCAACTCTTGTCCTTCATGGACGCATATTCGGGATACAACCAGATCCCAATGTATCCTGAGGACCAGGAGAAAACTGCCTTCATTGCTGAAAAGGCGAACTATTGCTACAACGTAATGCCATTTGGCCTAAAAAATTCAGGAGCCACGTACCAAAGAATGATGAACAAGATTTTTGAAGATCAGTTGGGAAAGAATGTTGAGGTCTACATTGATGATATGATTGTCAAATCTTTTTGTGCGGCAATGCACATTAAGGATTTGGAACAAACTTTTAACAAACTCAGAACCTACAGCATACGCCTTAACCCGGCCAAATGCGCATTTGGCGTTCCAGCAGGCAAATTCTTGGGGTTCATGTTAACTCACCGGGGAATCGAAGCAAATCCTGAAAAGTGTAGAGCAATTCTGGATATGAAGGAGCCCCAAAATAAAAAAGAAGTACAACAACTGACGGGCAGAATCGCGGCATTAACGCGTTTTCTTCCCAAGTCGGCGGAAAAGGCCCTCCCATTCTTCAAACTACTAAAAAAGGAAGCAACAGCGGATTGGAACCCGGAATGCCAACAGGCATTCGCTAAATTGAAGCAATGCTTATCAACCCCACCGATATTGACCAAACCCGAGTTAGGAGACATTTTGACCTTATACTTAGCTGTGGGTGAGGAAGCCGTAAGTGCAGTCCTAATCAAGGAGACAGAGGAAGACCAGAAGCCAATTTACTTCATTAGCAGGGCGCTACAAGGAGCCGAATTACGATATCAAAAGTTGGAAAAAGTAGCATATGCATTGCTAATTACAGCAAGGAGATTACGACCCTACTTCCAGGGACATCAGATCCGAGTCCGCACCGACCAGCCGGTCAGACAGGTGTTGCATAAACCAGACTTGGCAGGAAGGATGGCAAGTTGGGCAATTGAGCTAAGTGAATTCGACATCAGTTATGAAAGTCGGAAGGCTATTAAGTCGCAAGCTTTGGCCGACTTCATAATGGAAATGACGTCATCGCACCAGGAACAACACCAAACCGGCAGAACTTGGAAAGTCTTTGTTGATGGATCTTCTAACCAAAAGGGGAGTGGCGCTGGTATCATTCTCGAAAGCCCAGACGGAATCACCATAGAGCACTCGCTAAAGTTAAACTTTCCAACGTCAAATAATCAAGCTGAGTATGAGGCTCTAATAGCTGGGTTATCCCAGGTTAAAGATCACGGAGCCATTCACGTGATGGTGTTCACTGACTCCCAGTTAGTCGCATCACAAATAGATGGCAAATACCAAGCAAAAGGACCCTTGATGGTAAAATACTTGCAGAAAGTAAGAGAATTGATGGCCAACTTCAACACAGCCCAGGTCAAGCACATACCTCGGGAAGAAAATGGCCGAGCTGATATATTATCCAAACTGGCCAGTACAAAGAATCCAGGAAACCACAGGACGGTAATACAGCAAAATATGCCCAACCCGAGTTGCGTCATGATGATCACCGCTATGACAGATTGGCGGCACCCTATCATCGAGTACCTGGAACAAGGTACGAAACCAGAGGACATTGGAATCTCGGAAACTCATTCGAGATGCGACGCACTATACAGTGGTAGATGATCAGCTGTTTCGGAAAGGGTTGCATACCCCGATGCTAAAATGTCTTGGTTATGAAGATGTTGATTACGTATTGTCAGAAATCCATGAAGGCATCAACGGGCATCATATGGGTGGCAAAGCACTAGCTCGAAAAGCGCTGCGGGCTGGATACTACTGGCCAACTATGGAGAGGGATTCAAAGGAGCATGTGAAAAAATGCGATAGCTGTCAAAAACATGCCAAGCATATCCTCTCCCCACCAGAAGAAATGAGTTACATATCCTCTCCTTGGCCATTCTTCAAATGGGGAATGGACCTCTTAGGACCATTCAAACCGGCTGAAGGACAACTAAGGTGGTTAATTGTGGCAGTAGATTATTTCACAAAATGGATAGAAGCTGAACCAGTAGCTACTATCACCTCTGCCAGAATCCGGAAATTTTTCGAGAAAAGCATAATTTCCAGGTTCGGGATACCAGCTGAATTGGTAACAGACAATGGAACCCAGTTTACGGACAAAAGCTTCCAACAATTGATGCAGGACTTTCACGTCAAGCACCGCTTCGCTTCCGTCGAACACCCACAGTCGAATGGACAGGCTGAGGCAGCTAACAAAATAATTATGGAAGGACTTAGGAAACGTATGAACGACGCCCAAGGAAGCTGGGTTCAACAGTTACATTTCGTTCTATGGGGATACAGAACCAGTACCCAGACTTCAACAGGAGAAACTCCTTTCAGATTGACATATGGCTGTGAGGCTATGATTCCAGTTGAAGTCGGAGAAGCCTCTTGGAGGCGGATGAATGGTATAAAACAAGGCGAGCAGCAAAACAGCAAAATGCTCACTACCGAGTTAGATCTCATTGAGGAAACTCGTATTCTAGCTCATTGTCGAGATATCACGGCCAAACAACAGATGGCGGCCAAGCATGATAAAAAGGTGCGACCTAGAAGCTTTGAGATCAATGATTTAGTTCTCAGAAGGGCAGACGTTGGTAACCGCAACGCAAAAGAAGGCAAGCTAGCAGCTAATTGGGATGGTCCTTACCGAGTTAGAAGCAAACTCGGAAAAGGAGCATATGTCCTCGAAACAATTGAGGGCAAACCAATTAAAAGAACATGGAACGCGGACAAACTCAAGACATATTATAGTTGAACAATTCTCATCTATTATATAATAAAAGTTATCCTCTACTAGGGACTTTGTTTTAAAGCCAAATATGCTGGCATCTTTATATTACTCGAACAATTAAATAAATGAGGATTTATTTCTTATTTAAGATCTACTCCTATTTGTTATTGATGTCGAATTCTCACCAAGTCAGGAGATGCAATCTGCTAACGATGACCCTGATCAGGTCAAAGTTACCTTTCACCCTTTGCTTACAGAAGGGGATGGGTAGGTGTTACGATTGCTTCTGCCTTGGAAAGCTTCACATAGACGTTTTTGATCTATGTATATGCCGGTTTAGTTTGCATAACGAACCCAACAATATGCGTCATAAATAAAATGACAAAATCGGAATCCGTCAAATATGCTCCAACCTTGGCCAGGTTGTTTAAACAAAAATAGCTGACGAAAGTCAAAAGCTAAAAATATTATATAAAACTGGATGCACATTCGTACATGTTCATTACAGGAAGGACTTAAAAAGTCTGGAAATCAAATTTACAAAAACTAGGAAGAAGGGGGGGGACACGTGTTGACCTCTTTGCCTTTCTCTTCCACGGAGCGATCCTCACTAGGGTTGGCCGAGTCACAGGGTGGAGACTCCGGAGGACACCCAACGATAGCACCATTGCTCACATAGGCTTGCGGATGGATGCCACGTATGGAAAACTGCAACCCGGGATTCACAACCCGCAATTGGCTAAGGGCATTCTCAAAAGAACCCGCTATGGCCTTTTCGAGTTCCCCCCTATAAGCTTGGGCAAGGGACTCGGATTCCTCCAGCTTCGCCTCCAGATTTTCAAAATTCTGCTTAATAGCCGTCAACGACTTATGATTAAAGTCATGCACAGTCTTAAGGTCCTTGAAATCCTTCTGGGCTTTGGCCAAAGCTTCCCTAGTGGAAGAGAGATCCTCCGTCAGCTTCCCTCCTTCCGTCTTCTCCTTCGTCAGCGCATCTTTGACCTCTTTTAACTCGGTCAGGAGCTTCGACTTCTCAGCCAGGAGCTTCGATTTCTCTCCTTGGCAAGCAGCCAAGTCGTTGTAGGTCTGAAGATAGTTTTTCTTCAGAGACAGCAAAGGTCGGACCATACCCGACATCTTCATACAACCAACCTCCATATCTTCCAGCTCTTTGATTTGCGCGGCTGTGAAGGGAGAAGAGTTGAAAAATATCTCTGGCGGGCAGATGGCTTCGCGGAGAGAAGTGGTAAGACCGGATTTCCACAACACATGTTTGGAAATCCCAGCAGAAGGAGGGGGCATGATGACAGCTGGGGTCACCACTGGAGCGTCCGGAATGCTCTTATCCGGTTTTCCCTTGGGCTTTTCTACAGTCTTAGGCTTTTCAGCAGCAGGTTTCTTAGGCTGCTCATCGACAACTTTCCGCTTTTTGCTAGGCGGATCTGCAGCTTTGGCAGCAGCTTTGGCAGTAGCACCTCGACTCAAAACAGATAACCAACTAGGTTGGTCAGTTTTCTTACTGGTTTGATCCTCTTGAGCCTGACCCACCATATCTGGAACTATAAAACAAGTGTTAGGTACGGCAACAAAAATTTCAGGAGAAAATTAAAATGCAAAGATGAACATACTTAATTCCAGGTCAAGCTCCTCTTGAGATTTGTAAATCAACGAGGCAACACTGGCAGGCTGTCGGGTTCGCAGGTAACTCCCAATAGCAATAGCCGTGTTGATATCCGAAGGGCTCAACTCGGATTCATTAAAACGGTAACTTGCGGGGGGAAACCGGAAGTGATCAAACGACCAGCATAAAGGGAACTTTCCCTCTACATCCTCAGTCCCGCAGTTATTAAGAAACCACACCTCCTTTTCAGGATGGGAGGAAACTTTGAAAAACTGATCCTTAAAATGCTTAAAGGAGTCAGTATAAACTCGGAATAACCTGCGACCTGGGACTCCGCGAACGGTAACCCATCCCTTCCGTTCAGGAGGTTCGCGACCAGTGCGGCAGGATACAACTTGGAAAAAATAGAAAAAGACACAAACTGACGGGACAAGCGTCAGATACGCGCAAAAACGTTCAAAAGCTTTTACAAAACCCCAGCCATTGGGGTGGAGTTGAGTGGGACATATGTGCAAATGATTAAGAATTTCCATCTGAAACTCGGTCAGAGGAAATCGAACACCGAGTTGTGTTATCACATCTCGATAAAAAAAGAAAGAGCAGGGCTCATTCTCTGCCCCTCCAGAACACACGGGTTCATCTTCGGAGGGCGGGCAAATATCATAATTTTCCAGTTGCCCAACAGGAAGACCAGCCACGTCATCGGAATTCATTCCAGACGTGGTATTTAAAACCTCATATGTTACCCAGGGGAATTGAGCAACTAGAGAAGAAGGGGGAGACTCGAAACACGACTCGCTCGAACCCGACTCATCTACATCTTCAGGGACACATGCCATTAAAACCTAGAAATGAAAAGCAAACAAAAAGGGTATCAGAAGAGGATGGATATACCTGAAATAAAAGTGCTATCAGATGAATCACTAGATGACGACGAGGACAGGTCAGAAATTGTAATTGGTTCATTAACTCGGCCGGATAAAGGAGTAGGAACTGGAATGCTCCCATGACGACAACTATCAAGGGTAGAGTCTGCTAAAGAGCTACATCCTTGCTGGACGAGTTGAGAGCTCAGGTAAACGCATGAAAAACAAGGGCCATCTTGGGGAACAGGAAGAGAAGGGCGAGAATTCCCAAGGCCAGAACTCATAAATCTGGGACTTTCAGATAAAGGAAGGGAAGGATTGGGTGATGGAACCCGGATAGAATGTGGAACCCGGGATTTGGAGGATACACGGTCTCTTCGACCACGGTCTCCTCGACCACCTTTACGAGGTTTTGAACCACGGTGCCCACGAAGCATGGCTTGCCGTTCCTCCTCTGCGGTCCTGGGAATCCCCCAAAGCCAATAACGGGCACCAGGAGGAATTCGTTCTAACAAGTTGGAGTTCACGTCAACCTCCTGGACGCACCGCAAAACAGGGAAGGAGGATTTCTTCCTTCCCATTTTTTGTTAAGAAAATTAAGGTCAGAAGAAAACGCTTCTTTAACAGGAAATCACGTTTCAGAAAAGCGAGGAAGATGTTAAAGCTACGAAGAGAAAGAAAATGCAAGCAGAAGTAAAAAACACAAATACCTGATTATGGAAGTGCAAACAGATGAAAGGTGCAGCGAAATGAAATCACAGTAAACAGCAGGAGCTTAGAAACGATAGCTGAGCAAATGACAAAGGCAAATGACAAAGAAAAATAGAAACTGCAGAATAAAAAGAGCGCCACAGGAAGGCCAAGGAGCAGGGATAATATGGTCATTCCAAACACATAGTGGTTTACAAACGCCAAAAACCGCGCGTAACGGGCAAAACAACGTGGGAGTGCTAAAGGCGCAGCCACCCCATCGCCGCAAAAGGCAATGATTCGACACACTAAAATGATGACACTCATAAATGCGCACGATAAACAAGACTGCAGGAAGTAACTGCAGCACGCAAAGGCACGCAAACCATGACATGTGGCCAGACGTGCGTAAA
Source organism: Gastrolobium villosum (assembly GCA_032173675.1). NCBI lineage: Eukaryota > Viridiplantae > Streptophyta > Magnoliopsida > Fabales > Fabaceae > Gastrolobium > Gastrolobium villosum. Next base: position 16,870 of record JAVKPL010004230.1, read on the forward strand.
AGAGAGAGATTGACCGAGATCCGAAAAAGAGCCACAAACAAAGCGCAATCGATAAGCTATTCCGGGTTATATCACCCGTATTCTCAGACATCCAGGCAACCCGAAATATCGGATAACCTGGCTGGGGGGCAACTGTTATGGATCTGTACCATGAACCCGGGCTAAATGCCCATATAAGCCGGCTTACTTCATGAACCCGGTAAGAAGGCCCACACCAAACGAGCCCATCTCCTCAACCCGGAATACCCCATCGAATATTCCCCATTTGAATACCTGAAACGGGCTGTAGTTATGGAGACGTGATATCTGATACGTAACCTCTGGTAACGGCCGACAAAGCATTGATGATCCCGCGTCATTACAGCTCAGCTACACCAATTCAAATCAGAGGCAGCCCCTATAAATAGGAGGGCTCCTCGACAGAACAAGACACTTGATATTCGATACACACAACACACTATCACCACATTCATATACTTTGCAGTGATCAAGCTAGGCATAGGGATATCTTTTCCATAGATACCCCTGGTCAAGGCTATACGGTCCAAAGCGATCAATCAACCTAACAAAGGTTGAACATCTCTGTCCACAGGACAGAACACCATCCACTCCTAACTCCAAGCCCAACAAGAATAATGTCAGTTATTTCGACAATTGTTACATACAAATAAAATATATCAATTATTGTTACCAAAAAAAAAAAATTATCAATTATTACCTTTACATATATTGTCTACGTAATTTTCTATTCTTGTAAATTTATAATTGAATTTCTAATTTTATATATAATGTAACGAAAATACTAAACATATATATTTAATAACTGATATGCATTGAATCAATAAAGTATTTTTTACGATTAAAAAAATGTTACTCGTATGAGATTAATCGATCATTGTTTTAAACTATTACAAAACAGTTGAAGTCTATACACATGAAATTTATTTAAACCCTCATGCTTGTCTAATAAAGCATTTTATTATATAGAACATTTTCTAATTTTCTTTCTGACAATTTTTTTTATAAGCTCTCAGACTTAAGAGGTTTTAGTTCCATTATCTCATTGTAATAATTCTTCGAGTAAATTCTTAATTTGATCATCTAAAGATTACATTGTCATTAAATTAGTTTTTAAAAATGATTTATTATTAAATTAGTTTCTCAAAATGTTATCCTATTCGTCTTTACGAAACACTGAAATGACTACACAGTGTATGATAAGTTTAATAATTTAGTATCTTGAAGGGAGTAATATAATAATAAAAATTGTTGAAAGACTAATATGAGACTCTTTAACTTTTAAAAAACTAATTTAAGAATTTACTCAAATTATTTAGATCATGCAATGAAAACTTAGACAAAGTTTCAGTTACTGGTGTAAAGTTCATACACATAATTTACTTTTAATGATAAGTTATACAATTATATATGTTATTTTATCGCAAGGCTTGTGGCCCCGCCAGCTTGGCCTCATCCTAGCGCAACCTCTCCTCTAATATTGTTATGCCCTTCCAAAGGTTTAACAGCTCTTTATAATAAAGAGTGCAATCCCATAGAGAGTTTCTTTGTCTATTATATCTATATATCAAGCTTAATCAAGCTTCATCATGATGGAATTTGTGCATGTTTCTTATTTGTCAGATGCCCAAACCGTCATGCTTTAAAGGCAAAACCGGTCTGATGGGACTGATGAATTCTCTTTATACATCGAAGGAGCTTCAAATAAATGCATTCTTCCTTTCAATGTGGTCATAGATGTTCGATCCAGAGCAATTGGGTAACCCTAAACTTTTGATGCTTGTAGAGTTTCCATTGTTGGGTATGACTTATACATCGGATGCTGATAAAGGCTCTTATTGTCGAGTCAGCAGAATGCAATTGGGGTCTGTGGAGGTTAAATACTGTTGTGAGTCTCCTCTGATTTATTATAATTTTCCTTTTCTTAATAGTTTGTACTTGGACCCATGAATAGCTGCTGTTAGGATTTTTCTAATCTTATTTATATTCTCCTCATAAACCGAGTGACTTGTCACGGTAAGGTGGATATAATACAGACAAATTGAACGTAGCCTAAATTAGGTGAGCCAAGGTAAATCACTGTGTCAATTCCCTTTCTCTTTCTTTTTATGTTTGCATTTATGTGTAATTGTTGATTTTCAACACAAATAACTGACTGAGATAATTAAGGTGATACAACCAGCAGAGGAGAGAAGAAAAAATGGAGAAAAGGGTCTAAATCCTCTTTATAACCTAGGGAAATATTTTTCTTAGGTTGTAGGAGAGTAGTTACCTCATGTCGCAGAGATAAAATTACAAGTGGGACCCACGTGTAAGAGGAGAGAGAGAAAAAAAAGTGATGGGACCCACCCTTTTTGTATGTGTAGGAAAATCATTTATCTCATGTAAAATGAGATAAATATAACCCTATAACCTATGTATGTATCTGAATTCTGAAAGTTCTTATTCTAACGTACTTGTGTGGTACAGGTGGAGACACAACTTATAATGATGTTAGTGAAGTGATTACAGAAGCACCCTTATTGTATTTGGGTCAGGAAGTCACAACTTATAACTCAATCGGTAAAAAGGTTTCGAGAAAAACCTCCTCTTATCTATCTTCTGTTTTGCACATATCCTCTGTATATATTTCTAAAAGCTACACAAAAATCTCCTTTTTATTTTAAGAAAATATTATACATAAATCCAATCAAGAAAGATAAACCTAAAATTAACTTATAAAGTATTTATGATAATGAATGACATTTCTACTAATTTTGCTAGTGATATTACTGATTTATTTTCTTCTTCAATTAAATCGATTATTTTTATTAAAACTATAACTGCGGCTAAGTTTTTACCTTAATGAATTTTAATTTATGATTAAAAAACTTCCTTTCAAATATGATACTTAATTTTATAATATCATCACCAATGCACCATAGTTTTTGCTTAAAAGGAATAAGACGTTCCAATTTTAATTATAATATTTTAAGTAACTAAAGATTAAAGTTATTAAATAACACTGATAACTTTATAATATTAATTTTCTTAGTTAAATGTGACCGCACGTGAAGATCACGTCTGAGATTTAGTTATCGTGACCATCAAAATTAGTATAGGAGATGATGATAGTGATGATAATAATTTATTATAATATAATAATGATTGTGAAATGGCAGTAATAATAGGAATGAGTAAAAGTAACTAATTTTGGTTTGGTATGTGTGCTCTGTAAAGCACAGACACTCTGAATGCAACAATGAGCCGTACGGCATGGAAATCCCTGCGATAGGCCTCATGCGCCGGTGTTGCAGGCCGGCGCATTCTCTTTCTGCAACCATATTAATCATCTCATCATCTTCTCTTTCTTTATTTTCATCTTATAAAATTGGGTTTTATAATTCTCATACATCTTTCGATTTTCATGCTGACATGGTTCTTACATATAATTTTTTTTAACATATGGATCCCACATATTTTGTATCTCTACAACGTGAGATTTCAATTCTCTTTCAACATGAAAATTATAAAACCATATAAAATTTGTTATCATGGTCGTATAATACTGGTTGATATTGTAATGTTATCAGATTCATGTGAATATTAAAAGCGAAATACATTTGTTATATTACATAATGAGTAATGAATGAATAGTTATTATGATAAGAAAAAAATAAATTATATAATATTAAAAAAATGAAAGGATATATTATTCAATGATTTTTTTTTTTTTTTAACATTCATTTGCCATGTAATACTTTTCATATTAAAAGTACTTATAAATATTTCTTTTTAAATACTTCCCTAATTAAAAGTATTTAATATGACTTATTAAATACTTCTCAACCAATTACCACATTTTTTTTTTTGTATACCACATTTGTTAGTTAAGATCACTTGGATAACACCTAAAAATTAGTTAATCACTCTATTATAGTATTACCCACCAAATAGTCAACACCATTTTAATTTTATACATTTTCCCTAGGCTATTGTAATTCCACGTTGTTAAGGAAAGGAAGACGCAATTAAAAAAATAAATAAAAAATAGGCCCCCAAAACTCACTTATTAATTATTATTAAGTTTGAAAAGCAAAACCATTGAGTTCCACTATTCATGTTGTTTGGTAACAGTAAAAAGAGAATTTCGTGGGAAAATAAAAAATTTTAAAAGTGAAAAAAAAAAGTATTATGATAATGCGGTGGCGCTGTGTTCCCCCGATCAACACATATATGTTTGATGCCGCATGATTATTTTCATGGAAATCCGATCTAGTTTCCTCTTTTTCACCATCCCAAATCTCTCTAATTGATTAGTTAATTGCAATAGAGGAAACATAATCCTGCACTAAAGTCACCACAACATATTCACAAGTGAACCCGAGTCATGATTACCAAATTGCTGTTTTAAAATTTTGTTCGGAATTAAAATTGTAAATAAGAATTCCACAAAATAATACTACAAGAGGTGGAAATTTTTTTATATAATTTATACGACATAAATAACTCTATTTTGGCTAAAATATTCTCTCTTATTAAAGCCCTAACTTATTCTTCCCTTTCACAATGATTTTTTACTAAGTTCCTCTCTACTTCACACCGCTTCGTTATAGTGATATGAACATCGCATTTTGACCCCTTTGTGGCATATCCGATTTTTTTTTTCTTTCAAAAATTCATCAAATATTAGTTTTGTAAAATTTACCGACATTTTCAAGAATCTTTAACATTCAACCAAACATTAGAATCAACAAACTTGAGCTAATTCTCATGAGAATATTTAAGACTATCGAATAATTTTTTTTGGTAACATTACCAAAAAAAATTATTTTCTCATCATATTCTTTGAAATTACGATTATCAAGAACAAAATCTCTTCTCCTTTATCCATTAAATCCATTTACCA
>JAVKPL010004231.1:0-215790 GCA_032173675.1 Gastrolobium villosum
TAATGGAACCCCACAAAGCCTTATCTTAGGCTTATCCTCCATTCACAGTTGTACCCCACCACAAAAGACAACTACCACTGAATCAATAAGCGTATCACACTATATCTTTTTATATTGTATTACGCGAAAAAAGAGTGGTGTCCCTGCGTTCAGATATAATAAAAAAATTAAAAAAATCTCACCTTGATCCGACACCAATAATATTAACTAATAATATGTTTATAAAGCCATCGGGTCACACACCATCTTCTATTCCTTTTGTCAATAAATAATGAAATCCTTTTCATTAACACTATCTATCGGAGATTGTTAATTGATTTAAATATTAGATTGTTTAGATATTGGAGATTGTTAGGATCTTAGAGATTCTGTTTGTAACTATAGATAATATTTGTTTAGGAGTTTAGATATTGGAGATTGTTAGGATCTTAGAGATTCTGTTTGTAACTATAGATAATATTTGTTTAGGAGTTTAGATATTGGAGATTGTTAGGATCTTAGAGATTCTGTTTGTAAGAGTTTGTTTTTCTTTCCAGTACGTAGCCTTTGTATTGGTTTGCCTATTTAAAGGCTTCTTTTGAATATAATAGCAACACAATCAAAATACCAAGTTTATTTTGGTATCAGAGCATTCCTGATAAACCACGCTTTCCGCAAAGTTTGTGAAGACAAGTGTGAAAGCTAGCCCTACGAGTATGGCCAGAGAAGGAGCCAGCAAGTTGAAGCCGTCGGACCCGGCGTCCCCGTATCACCTGGCAAACTCAGATAGCCCAGGCATTTTGCTTACAACTGTATTGCTGCGCGGAGAGGCCAACTACGAAAATTGGGCTAAGCTCATGAAAAACGCACTTAAGGCCAAAAATAAGTTGGGATTCATAACCGGAGTCGTGAAGAAACCAGACGAGGAAGACGCAGAAGAATGGCGAGCTTGAGAGATGTGTAACTCGATGATCAATGGCTGGATACACAACACCATTGACCCAAAGCTCCAACCATTCATCAAATGCTTTGATGAGGTGAAGGATCTTTGGGACGACCTAAAAGAAAGGTATGCTGTGGAAAATTTCTCCCGTCAGTACCAGCTCAAAACGAGCTTGGCTAATATAAAACAACTTGGCAGCAGTGTGGGAGAATACTACACAAAGCTGCGAGGAATATGGGACGAGCTTGAAGGGAGCAAAGCTCGCAAGGCGTGTGCATGTGGAGATAAATGTGCATACGCGAAGGAGACTGAAGAAGAGAGGGAACATGACCGAGTCTACCAATTTCTTATGGGTTTGGACGAAGCCATATTTGGCAACTTACGGTCACAAATATTGAATAGCTCGCCCCTGCCTTCTGTGAACAAAGTGTATGCCACGGTTACACAAGAAGAAACTCACCGTAACATAGCGCGTAATCAAGAAGAAAGAGCGAACGTGGTGGGCTATGCATCGCGTGTTGAATCCAAGGAGAAGATGGAGAAAACAGTGCAACGTGTGCCCTTTGAGAAACAGACTGAACGGTTCCCATGCCCTCACTGTGGAAAAACTAACCACGATCCTTCCAAGTGCTGGAATATCATTGGATTCCCACCAAATAGAACCGGTGGACGAGGGCGAGGAAGAGGACGTTCGGGGGGACGTTATATGCAGGAGCATGCGCATGCAGCGGTGACTTGGGATAACAACCAACGTGTGATGTCTCAGCCATCTGACACCCCGCAGCAGGTCACTACAAACTCAATGCTGACACCAGAAATTGTCAACAAGTTGATGGCACTGATCGATCAACCACGGTCATCAAGTGAAAAACTCTCTGGTAAGAATACTCATATCCAATGGCTTGTGGACAGTGGAGCCTCTCGTCACATGACAGGGTCCTTAAACCTTTTACAAAAAATCACAAATATTCAACCTTTGTGTGTAACCTTGCCAAACGGATCTGTCACGTGTGCAAAAAAGGAAGGAACTGTTGTACTTGATGGACAATTAGATCTGGAAAATGTGTTATATGTGCCTCAATTGAGATGTAACCTGATTTCCGTCTCGCAATTGTTGAAACACAACAGAAATATAGTGACGTTTACTGATAAAAGTTGTTCTTTGCAGGACCTAATGCTGAAGAGGGAGATTGGTTTGGGTGAACTTAGTGATGGAGTATATGTGTTTCAGTCCACGCATGCTTCAGCTTCAACAGTTCGAGCAGGAAAATCTGTGGAGTTGTGGCATAACAGGCTAGGACACCCGTCATATCAAGCATTATCTTTGATTCCAGAATTTAATTTTGTTTTGAATAAAGATGTAATTAATAAGGCATGTGAAGTTTGTCAACGTGCCAAGCAAACTCGATCTGTGTTTCCTTTAAGCTATTCCCGAAGTAAGGATTGTTTTCATTTAGTGCATTGTGATACTTGGGGACCTTACAAGACTTCTTCTTTCTCGGGTGCTCATTATTTTTTAACTATTGTGGATGATTTTAGTAGGAGTTTGTGGGTATATATGATGGCAGACAAAAGTGAAACGTATGATCGAGTAAGTAAATTCCTGGCTATGGTAACTAATCAATTTGGTAAGAGTGTGAAAACAATACGTTCTGATAATGGGACGGAATTCAAATCCAATAAAATAATGAGGCTCCTTAGTGAGAAAGGAATTTTGCAGCAAACCACGTGTGTCTATACACCACAGCAGAATGGTAGGGTAGAAAGGAGACATAGACATATTCTTAACGTGGCAAGAGCATTGGTCTTTCATGCAGATATGCCAGTTGAATTCTGGGAAGAAAGCGTCCTCACTGCAGCGCATTTGATCAACAGAACACCCACAAAAATCCTTCAAGGAAAGTCACCTCATGAAGTACTAAATGGAGAAGCACCAGATTACAGTACCTTGCGCACATTTGGATGCTTGTGCTATGCTAACACCCGACCCAAACCTCATGACAAATTTGCCTCACGGTCACGACGTTGTGCCTTCATTGGGTATCCCACTGGACAAAAAGGTTGGAGATTGCTGGATTTGGAAACACAAGAACGATTTGTATCAAGGGATGTTACCTTTCAAGAAAATATATTCCCATTTCAAGCCAAACCAAGAGATGAGCCTGTGCCTAACTCACCTCCAGCACAACCCGCAATCGACAAGGAGACTATGGTGAGAGAACAACCTTCTGAACTTCCAATTCTTGAGGAACCAGTTTCGGAGGAAAGGGGGAGTGACTCTCGTTTGGAAAAAAGTCCTGATATAACAGCTTTCCAGCCTCCATTAGAAGATCGTCTGATTACAACGGAACATGCAGTGCAGCACTCCTCTCCTCGACGTCAACCACGTGCACGAAAGCCGCCCTCCTACTTGCAGGACTACGCGTGTCATATGGCTGAAACACATTCACCTCCCACCGTCCACACCAATCTCACCTCAGGTATTCAGTATCCAATGAGTAATTATGTTAGTTTGAATAATTTTTCTGCGCAACATCGAGCTTTTGTTGCAGCCATCGATGCAGGTCAAGAACCTAAAAACTTTCGCGAAGCCATGAATGACTCACGATGGGTGGAGGCCATGAGATTAGAAATTAATGCATTGGAGGATAATGGCACTTGGCACATCTCTGAATTACCTCCAGGAAAACATGCTCTTCCAAGCAAATGGGTCTACAAAATTAAATATAAATCTGATGGAACTGTGGAACGCTATAAGGCACGACTAGTGATCGCCGGAAACCATCAAATTGCCGGAGAAGACTACAGCGAGACGTATGCACCCGTTGCGAAGATGGTGAGTGTTCGGACGCTGCTGTCAGTAGCAGCTGCTAAAAACTGGGACTTACACCAACTTGATGTGCACAACGCTTTCCTGAATGGCGATCTAAGCGAAGAAGTTTACATGCGATTTCCACCAGGTTTCAGCAATGGTTCAAACAATAAGGTATGTCGTCTTGACAAATCTCTCTACGGCTTGAAACAATCTCCGCGAAACTGGTTCTCCAAACTGAGCACATCCTTGACAACGTATGGTTTTGTCCAATCAAGAGCGGACTACACACTGTTTACACTTCAAAGAGGAGCCACTTTCTTGGCCCTTTTAGTGTACGTAGATGATATCATCTTGGCAGGGAATGACACACAAGCATGCAGTGACGTGAAAGCCTACCTCAATCGGTGCTTCAAAATCAAAGATCTGGGACACTTGAAATACTTCTTGGGTATCGAAATTGCCCGTAGCAAGAAGGGCTTGTTCTTATGTCAGCGAAAGTATGCTTTAGACATTCTTTCTGAGGCAGGTCTTAGTGGATGCAAACCATCACATTCTCCTATCGAGCAAAATCATCGCCTGGCTTTGGAGGAAGGGCCAGCATGTGAGAACCCTGAACGATATAGGAGACTGATTGGGAAGTTAATTTACCTTACCATTACAAGGCCAGACTTGAGCTATGTGGTTCATATCCTCTCCCAATTTATGCAGCATCCTAAACAAGCACACTTCGAAGCAGTCATACGGGTCCTCAGGTACGTTAAACTAAATCCTGGACAGGGCCTCCTTTTGCGCTCAGATTGTGATCTTAAAATCCATGCATACTGCGACTCAGACTGGGCGTCGTGTCCCCTCACTCGAAGATCTCTTACCGGCTTCTTTATTATGTTGGGAAGTTCACCAATCTCTTGGAAAACGAAGAAACAAGTAACTGTCTCTCGTTCATCAGCCGAAGCGGAGTACAGATCAATGGCAGCCGCTACCGCAGAACTAGTTTGGCTTAAATCCTTCCTTGCCGCCCTTGGTGTCTCTCACTCGACTCCTATGGAATTATTTTGTGATAATCAGGCAGCTTTACATATAGCTGCAAACCCAGTTTTCCATGAAAGAACGAAACATATTGAATTGGATTGTCATTTTGTGCGTGACCATATCATGGCAAATACCATAGTTACTGCTCATGTTCGTTCCTCTGCCCAGCTTGCAGATCTGTTCACCAAAGCCTTAGGACAGCGCACGTTCCTTGGATTTCTTCCCAAGTTGGGCATTTCATCCTTACATGCTCCAACTTGAGGGGGAGTATTGGAGATTGTTAATTGATTTAGATATTAGATTGTTTAGATATTGGAGATTGTTAGGATCTTAGAGATTCTGTTTGTAACTATAGATAATATTTGTTTAGGAGTTTAGATATTGGAGATTGTTAGGATCTTAGAGATTCTGTTTGTAACTATAGATAATATTTGTTTAGGAGTTTAGATATTGGAGATTGTTAGGATCTTAGAGATTCTGTTTGTAAGAGTTTGTTTTTCTTTCCAGTACGTAGCCTTTGTATTGGTTTGCCTATTTAAAGGCTTCTTTTGAATATAATAGCAACACAATCAAAATACCAAGTTTATTTCTATCATTACAATTAAATAATATTTTTTCCCCAATTAAACAACCGATATTATAAAGGGTTTTATAAGAGTTATGTTATAAGAAAAGTGATTGTGTTATGTTATAGAGATTTGTTTTGCGTGCCGGATTTTTATTTTTTTTTGCTGTGGGCCCCACAAAATTTTGTGAGTGTAGGAAAATTTATGTGGTCATGTTAAATGATAAACCCTATTATAAAATATAAAACTATGGGCAAGTGTTATTTTATTTTGAAGTGTAACTGCTAATTGTACTAATCTAAAAAATAATTAGGGTGGTGATCAGGTGGGGTTAATTTAATATCCGTTTAATGTTGATATAAAATAGTTTAAAGACAAGTTGCTGAGAATAGTGTAAGGTTGACCATTGATCTGATAGATGGAGATTTTAAGATTTAGTTTACATGCATGCATGTGGCCCTTAATCCTTTATGCTTCAGTTTTGAGAAAAAGATCAATGAGGAGCCCATGTGTAATGTGTTAAGAGTTCCGTTAGTGGAGATCAGAAAATGGTTGCTACTGTGAGCTTGTCTCCTACAGCTCAGTTGTTACGTCTGATTTGGTTAATTCAGACTCAAAATGCTTATCAAGTCAATAGGAACTCTGGAATTAAGTAAGAACTTCAAATAGTTTGTGTGTCAAATATCTAATGAATATGATTGATTATTTGATTTCGTGCGGTATTTTTTTTTTTTAATAGATGTAAATTCCATACAAGATGTGTCTATAGTATGAGATATTTATTTCTTACTGTACGGGGAAATCGAAATCCTATATATATATATATATATATATATATATATATATATATATATATATATATATATATATATATTTGTCATAATACAGTTAGAAATTTAATTATGAATCTAGACTTCAATTTGATGTATTTTTTTTTTGGTGAAACAATTTGATGTATTTGGTTTTATAAAATAGGTTGAATGGATAATTTAATATTTCATCTGAAAGTTTATGTTATTACGTGATTCATGTATAAGAATCACTACTACAGATTTCTGTGTATATTTATTAAATTTAAATCTAACTAATAGATGTACTGAAGAATGGATAAAAACTAAGATTATAGTTAGGTTGTAAGGTTATGATTATCTGCAATATTACATTTCTATAAGTACATATCTTTCTATCAACATCTTAGTTATATAAGAAAAGTTAGTAAAATAGATCACGTACGTTCTTATAATGGACATTTGTGTGCATGATATCCTTCTAATTAAGCTTATTTGAATATTACTGATTTTTAATATGTCTTTAGGAGATACATAATTATTGGTTATTTTTTATTGTATTCTAAATCCTATTATTAAAATACTCAAAGTCTGTTTATTCTTACAAATGCACGTGGTTTTTCTTAAACTTTGATTATATTATATGCATAATAATAGTCATGATCTGATGATGAGGGCAAACTTGGTTACCTTCCAGTTGAAAAAAGAAAAAGCAACAGCATATTTGTATTAGATTTTTCTTTCTTTCTGATTGACCGATTTGGATTAAAAAAACCAACTCAATATATTTTAAAGGTAAAGGTTATAAACACATCCTCTTTTTCCTTAGGACCAGATTTATGGTTATTGAATTAAAATCAAATCAACGACTCTCAGTTAACGTTATTTTATAACCGTTGATTTAATTTTGATCTAATAACCATAAAAATGATTGTAGAAAGTTGTAAGAGAATAAAAGAGGTTATAATTAATATAATATGCCTCTATTTAAAAATAGGACTAATACCATATGGTAGCATCTTTGCAATTACTTCCACCCCAATCTCCTCTTCCCTCCCTTTCCCTTTCACCTCCAGAGATTCCTAGCAAATTAGCACCACTGTGAAGTGAAACGCACCCCCTTTGGATTTTAACCAAATGTCTCTCAAAGGCGGCATAATATAAGAAAGTGGTAGTGTCACCATCCATGAGTTCTTTCCACCCAAATCTACAGGTTACGAGCAAAATAAAATAGTAAAAACACTATTACTTTTCTTTACAAAATCATGAGAAAAAAAGACCAACATCTAGAAGCTCCTTAATCATTTCTTAACTATGTGTTCTTCAAATCTAAATTGACGGGCACCGAAGGCGGGACGGGCGGTTCACTTTACAACCTCTAATTAGAAATAAAAAAATGATGGAATAAACGTCATTAAGTGACTAATGTGTTTTTAATTTTATTAGTAGGTGTAATATTAAGTTTTTTTTTTTATTTTTTTTTTTTTTATAACCTTATTCAAATTATACAAGTCCCTCACTACTAGCGTACTCCTACTGATCATGACTTGTGATATTAATTTTTCAATTCTATAGGAATACTAAAAATTTACCCCTCAGATAGAGTATAAGAAAGGGGAAAAAAAAAACCCCTACTATTTAGGCGTAATTTTAACTTCTTTTTTTTTAAATTTTTTTAGTAGACGAATGTTTAGATTAGGGAAGATATGCCCATTGAAGACCACCAACCTCAATGAGGGCTTACGGATTATATATTTCCTACCAAAGAGAAAAACTAGATAATCAAACCCAAGTCACAGCCAGTGTAGGTAGAAAGGTTTGATCAGGTATGCCAACTGTCATTGATATAATTTTAATTTTAAATTATAACTTTTTTTTTTATAAAAGAGAGGGCCAGAGGGTAATAAACACTATTAATTTTAAGGATAAACTTTAAATACACTTCACGTGATTTATTTTAAAATTACTTCTTTTTTATTTTATAATTTATCTTCTCTATAATTTTTATTTTGTCAAAATCAGTTAAAATTCTTATTTATAGATGAGAATATGCCAAAAAATGCCCTTTAGTGTTTGAGAGGAGGCATAGTTGAGGAGTGAAAAAGGATATACCAACTAGTAAGTACATAAATGAACTGATAAGGGATTATTTGAACTTAATCAGTGATTTTGAGTTCGAGTTCTTGATAATATAATTGTGTTAAAACTTAATAAAGAGAGTTTTATCACCTATGTGGTCCTACTCAGCTTGAGTCGAACTAATCAAATAATCGATTTTAAATCGATGAATAATATATATAAAAATATACCTCTTTATTTATTGCTCACGGGAATATTTTTGACAATTTACACAATTTTGAATGAGTTTAGGTTGACTTGGACGAAAAAATATAGGGAAATGATTTTTTTTTTTTGGAAAATAAGTAATTTTAAAGTTTACCCTTATTTTGATTTTGAGCGATTATTACCAAAGATAATGTATATATAAATAATCACATATAGAGATTTCACTAGTACTTTGTGATTAAAATTAGTCAGACTCTTGCTTTAGATTGTAAAACCACATTTTGCTTATCAAAAAAAAAAAACACATTTTTTGGAAGGTGGGGTTGGGGGTAGGGGTGTCAATATACATTTTGACACGCAGGTTGACCTGCGGGTTGATCCGTGACACGACACGAAAATTCGTATTCGGGTTGACCCGCAAAAAAAATTGTGTCGTGTTCGTGTTGGAAAAAATGACACGTAAAAAATTCGTGTCGTGTTCGTGTTGAAGTATTCATGTTCACCAGTATTTTTTTTAATTATTTTATATTTAATTTTTAATTTTTTTGTTAATTTCGATCTTTTTTTTTGTTATTTACCGTTTTGACCCTTATTTTGCGTGTTATTCATGTCGTGTCAACTCGCAAAAAATCCGTGTCGTGCCAGTGTTGAAGATTTTGACACGAATAAAAAATTGTGTCGTGTTGATGTATTCGTGTCATGTCAAATTCATATCGTATCAAATTCATGTCGTGTCGAATTCATGTCGTATCAACCCGTTTTGACACCCGAGCGGGGGTAAGAGCTTAAAAATGTTTTCAAATATTATTGACGTTAGCAGTGTAAATATTATTCAACTTCTGCTATTTGAAGCGGAAAATAAGTAAAAGGTAATAATCTTCTTGGTACCCAAATAAAATGCTAACATGGATATCGAAATTAAATTCGATTCTGTCGAGTTCCTGTTGTTGCAAACCTTGGCAAGCTTTGTTAATTAACTGCAAAATCACACCGACTAACCCTTGAAGTTTGATTTATATTGACACGATTATTTGTGCTTCAAACTTCAAAGACTTAATCTACCATAACTTCAAGGTTACTCCATATGTTGTCCAATATTAAGCTTTTTATTACAAATTTCAATAATTACGAAGTTCTAGATCCTAGGTTCCGTGTAGCATAAATCCTTGAAAGATCCCACCGGTCAACGAACTAATCGCATTTTTTTTTTTCATTCTTTTGGTCATGTTACCTTGTAATTTGTTTGGGATAGAATATTTTACTTATTATTTTTTCTATCTACTTTTACCTATCACTCTTCAAGAAAGAAAGATAAATGTTAGTTAAGATTATGATCTAATAATGTTTAAAGTGGTATTTAAAAATAGGCAGAAAAAAATGGTAGATAAAATAACCTATCCCAAATTATTTTACTATCTTAAAATATAATAATTTTACCACATGTGTCTTCAATATCGAGAGCCCACAATAAATATTGTCTTTCATTTTCACATATCCGATGCCTTATAACAGGCAAGCATTGGTTGTAAAGTGTCCTTTCCTTTTATTATTTGCATCTTATGCTACTAAACTAACGAAGGGTAATTATATTAATCTTTGTCATATTTGGTCAAATGTATGTGATGTGTTTTGAGATACTATTAAATGATTTAAAAATTATTAATTTTATTAATAACTTTTAATTTAAGTGAAAAAATTACTTTCTTAATTATAAATCTCAAATAAAAATAAAAATATAATATTATAAAATTATAAATTTAAGCAG
The DNA here is from genome assembly GCA_032173675.1 of Gastrolobium villosum. Lineage (NCBI taxonomy): Eukaryota > Viridiplantae > Streptophyta > Magnoliopsida > Fabales > Fabaceae > Gastrolobium > Gastrolobium villosum. Next base: position 10,172 of record JAVKPL010004231.1, read on the forward strand.
GCCGATTTAAATTCTTTATATCATTTGTATATATAAAAAAAACTCTTTATATCATTAAATATCGCTAAAGTTTTCAGTAGTAAAGTTATCACTACCAAAAAAAAAAACCGATTTAAATTCTTTATATTATTTGTATATATAAAAAAATTTATTTATCATTAAATATCGCTAAAGTTTTCAGTAGTAAAGTTATCATACTTATTTTTTAAAAACAAATTGAAGCTCAAAAATTTAAAGGGTAATAGTTTTTTACTGTTACAAAAGAAGAAATTTATCTCATGATGACATAATGTATAGGTCGGATCCACCGAAAAGAGGTAGAGAAAATAAAATAAAAAATGAGACTCATCTATATATCATTATATTGTGTAGGAGAGACAAATTTCTTTTCCTGTAAGAGGAAAAAACTATTAGCCAAATTTTTTTTTTTGGTAATCTCTATTAGCCAAACTTAAAATGTTATACCAGTGTTCTTAAAAAAACTGTAGTCGTACTTCTTCATGAAATATTTTATTAAAAATATTTTCTTAGTGTCAGGTGAGATAATTTTAACAACTTTTGTAAAAATATTAAACTCATATAAAAATATAAAATAATTAAATCTTAAAATCCTCCTATTTATTAGTTTAATTTCAATTTTATAAATTTTAAAATAAATAAAAAATCTCCACAAGATCTCAAAATATAAGGAGTGAATTCACTTAATATTATGTAACATGATCGTGAAAGAATTTAACCATAAAAGAGTGAATGGGGACTGGCGAAAGAAAAAATAAAAAATAAAAAATTTATAAAATCATTATCATTAATTTGTTAAATCATAATTAATTTAATTATTAATTATTAAAATCTATTTATAACATCATCATCTTAAATAACATACGGGATGCGTCAGATGAACGGAGCATAACACGCTACGTAATCAACAGCACTCAAAAATCCACAATATATACAATATTATTTAAAGAAAAAAAAAATGCAGGTGCACATGGTTTGCCACCCCATTGCCGTCTGAAACTCTTTATATTAAACCCCCACTCTCAACCTTTTCTTCTCTCGTATGTATTTCTCTTCAATTTCTATTCTTCTCTAACCGAGTCACTGACTCGTCTCGTACGGAATAGTCCGAGTTCGAGTTCGTGTTAACCAGAGCTAACGCTTGATCCAACGATGTCTGTTGCCTCCGCCGCTGCAGATTCCGCCGTCTCCGGCGAGATCATGCTGTTCGGAGTTAGAGTCGTTGTTGATTCCATGAGAAAAAGCGTGAGTATGAACAATCTCTCACAGTACGAGCATCCTCAGGACGCTAACAACAACAATAGCAACAAAGACGTTCTCGCCGCTGGTTACGCCTCCGCAGACGACGCCGTTCCTCATAACTCCGCGAAGAACCGCGAGCGCGAGCGCAAGCGAGGTTCGATTAATCCTTTCGATCGGTTATCAATTAAAAAAAACTAGATTCTCTAATTTAATCTAATAATTATTGTTTCATTCAATTAATTGAAATTGAAATATGATGTTGGTTTTGGTGTATGATCAGGGGTTCCGTGGACGGAGGAAGAGCACAAGCTATTCTTGGTGGGATTGCAGAAAGTAGGGAAAGGTGATTGGAGAGGAATCTCCAGAAACTACGTGAAAACGAGAACGCCGACGCAGGTTGCCAGCCATGCTCAGAAGTACTTTCTCCGCCGAAGTAACCTCAATCGCCGTCGCCGTAGATCCAGCCTCTTTGACATCACCACTGACACGGTAACTCCATCATCTTTCATATTCGTATAAAGCTCCGCGGTTACTATTTTAAGTATTCGCTTTAAATTAATTTCTGATGCATTCTCTATATGGAAACATTGAGAAGCTTTTGATCTGAATTTATGTTCAATTATTTATATTCCTGATCAACAGAGCATTAAACATAGTGTTGATGATGGTCTTACAAAATGACATTGAATTCTTTTCAGTTTTTTCTTTGACTTCTAAGTTCTAATCAATTGTCAAGCCAAAAAAGAAATATATGAAAAAAAAGGGAAAAGAAATAACAAAAGGATATGAAACTTTTGCTATTTTGTGTCTTGTTACGAAATTCCTTTGGTAGTTGAAGTATGGAAGTAGAATGGGGTGATTTATGTTTTTTGTTCCCTGCAATTGAAAGAGTTGACTAGCCAAGAGTTAAAACTTTATAAGACTTGGATTGGAGTAACAAAATTTTCATGATCTTATTATCAATTTTTATGTCAGGTCTCTGCTATCCCAATGGAGGAAGAACAGGTCCAGAATAATCAAGACTGCGTGTCTCATTCACAGTCTGTGTGCCCTGCAGCCCCTGAAACTAGCAAAATCAATGGATTTCCAATGATGCCAGTATATCAGTTGGGTATTGGTTCTGGAGTGATTTCAGTCCAAACTGGGAATCCTATGGAAGAACTCAGTCTAGGACAAGGAAACATGGAACACAATGTGCTAACCAAGCTGGTCCGTCCAATTCCTTTTGTTCCTGAACCTAAATCATCCACCGTGTCTGATATCACTTCCAGTTCAAGTTCAGCTGTTGACCCACCAACACTGTCCCTCGGGCTATCCTTCTCATCTGATCAAAGGCAGACATCATCAAGACATTCAGCTTTACATGCGATGCCGTGTTTCAACAATGGAGATAGCATCATAAGTGTTGCTTGAGAAACATGACTCATGATTATGGTCCATATCTGGAGCATCTTGGATTCACAAGATTACAGATATCTATCTCTAATCTCCCATCTTTTTGGTGGGAGAAAGAGAGAGACGTTGAAGGAAAGGTCCTGTTCCTTGTACAGACCCGGGAAAGGTCCTGTCCTGTTTCTTCTTGTTTGCTTATGTTAATGTTATGACTTTAGATTCTTGTTTATTTGGCCGTTTATGTTTGTAGTTGATGTAACTGAAAATAACGAAGTACTTTATGTTCATTGCTGATAACGTTGGATGTGCACTTCACATATGTGTGGTTTGTGGCTCTTTTGGGGGAAAATATCAAGTTGGGTTTGAAGGTTGGCAATCTGTCATTCCTGTTAGGTGTTAACAAACGCCCACGTTTTAAATTTCTGGGGAAAATGACCTATTTACTCCTATTCACTAATGGTCGGTAGCTCTAGAATGTCATAATTGTATCTTGCTTATGATCCATGCATTATACGGTTTGTCCAAACACCGAACGTGGTGCTGCTGGGGATTGGGCAGGTTATGCGACTTGCCCCACACGGCTTATAAGTCAAATGTCCTAAAATTCCTGTGCTTATTTAACTCTGAGATAGATCTATTGATCAATGGGAACAATGTTTCTGGAATTGGACTCTTTCCTATGAATTTAACGTCCTTGGTGCGCATTGATCAAATATCAATAAGAATAGCTGCCAGCCCTATAGATATCGGTTAGCTCTTCCTTGATAGATGCAATTTTTGTTATAAAGGGAACACTCTTAATTGGTTGAGATTTACTAATTCCATTAAAAGTCTCTGCCTTTTTTCCTCCCAACAAAACGATCTCCTCTAATTTTATTAAAAAGGAGAGAATTTAAATCCCATGTTTCTGTTAACCGCGTCGAAACAGTTATTTCAGGCCCCGTGTTTAGTAATAATTATTGTATTAGTTCCTTAATTAGTGCCTCTTATAAGCAATTTTTTAGTTGTTAAGAATTAAAGGATTTGTTGACACGTATTCTTGTACTTTGTTCGGTATAGTGGAAGAGAATGGAAAAGAAGAAAGAAAGAAAATAAAGGAAGGAAGAAGTGGAGGATTTATAACACATATTTGTTTGTTATTATCCCATAAAAAGGAAAAGTTTTCTTGGTTTCATGACTTTCATAAAAAAAGAGAAGTAAAAATGAACATGTATGCAAATAAATAAAGGGTTAACAAGAATTCTTCTTTAATGCTTTGCTTTTCCACCTAGTCCACCTTATAAGGAAGGTTGCAAAAACAAAAGTGAATTCTCTAATGTTAAAATTTTACATGACATGGTGATCATGTGAAATTTTTGTGTATCTCTCTCTCTTCACATGCAATAGGTGAGTAAGAAAGAGATAGATACAAAAAATTCACATAACCAAATTATATAAAATTTAAACATGAGAGTTTATCACTCCAAATCTTTTCCTTTCCAATTTTAAAAGGATACCAAATAAGTGGCCCAATCTTTAGACCTCTTCCTTCTTCTTTCTTTAACTTCAAAAAATATACCAAACAAAAGCTTATGTCATTGTAAGTGATTAAAAATTGACCAATTTTATTAGGAATTTGTTAGCGGGACTCTTAAGTCATTGGACAAGGAATTAAAAATAAAAAAATTATTAAATAAAAAGCAATTCATATACTTTAAAATCAAAAAAGTATTTATTACCTTTTTCTTCTTATAGCTAAAAGCATTCAATATAATGTTAGGTTAAAAGCATGCCTCTTGGCCCAAGTTAAGAGTGTTCAAAGTCATCTCCGTAACCTCATTTACTTAGTTGAGATTTTGCGTACAAATTCTCTTTCTGGGTTCAGTATGAAAAATTTTATTCTATTTTCCCTTTCTCTCCCTCCCTAGCCCTTAGTGGAAAATCCCTAGGCCTCAATCCATAAGTTAGTACAATAATTAACAAAAAATGATACGCACTTTTTTTTTTTGGGGGAGAAAAGGGACTTGAGTATGCCATTCTATAAATATAAACTATTAGTGTGATGATCGTAAGAAAAACTAAAGATAAAGTGAGATTAAATTTCACTTGGTGGCTTTTACAGGACCAGGAGCATTTTGTTATTTTTTAGCAAAATATATATTAAATACCACATTCTAGAAAAGTGTGTTTGACACATAATGGGACTCTCACATTGGATAAAATCTTTGATATATCTCATCAATCAGTACTTATCAAAAGAGAGAGAAAAATTTGATAGAAAAAAAACATTTTAGCTAACATGTAATATTATCATTAGTGAGATACACTGAATCTTTGGTACAGCAGTAGTACCAAAAATTTATTCCTCACATTGCGTCACATGATAAAAAATTATAAGAAATTATTTCTAAAACATAGCATTTTAATACATATTTTGTCAAAAAATAACAAAACGGTCGGTGTCGTGACTTTTACTATACACCCCATATGAAAGGTACACTCATCTGCTAGTCCTTTATTTTTTACTTATTCATTTTAATTGACTATCAAATTTTATTGTTCTCATTTTGAATAATATTTTTTAATTTAATTTTTACATGTTTCATTAATTATATATTTAGTTTTATTTATACTCATATATAAGTATAACATGCATCAAAATGTTTATAAATATATATAAGATAACACATTAAATAAAAATCTTACTTAGTTCACGATGACATAAATTTTTATTTGTTTCTTAAATTTTTAATGGAAGTTGTATTATTTTATTAGTTTTCAATTTTCATAATTACAATTTTTAATAAAATCAAACAATTTTAATGATTTATATTTTATGCAATTTGTTTAAAAACTGCATAGAATCCAAATTCTATCTTTCTGGTTGTCCAAATTCAATAGTCAAAGGACTCTGCTCTTCTGAATTAAGAAATTCACTTTAAAGACTTATAACTATTCAAGAAACAATTAAAAAAGATTTTAATAACCTGATATATATATATATATATATATATATATATATATATATATATATATAGGAAAAAATGTATGTCATTTTAAATGACACAAAATTATGTCATTTTTAATGAAATTACGTCGTTTTGGTAAGTTTTTACATCCTCTTTCCTCCATTTTTTATTTTTAATTTTATAAATTAGAGAAAATGACAAAACACACTAAAACGACGTAATTTCATTCAAAATGACACAAAATTATGTCATTTAAAATGATAAACACTAAACCCATACAAATAATGGTATAAACTGTAATATCTTAGGACTCCAATTGTTTAAAATTAGGAAAACAGTTGCACGTCTTAGAATTTTTTCATCATACGGCCCAAATAGAGACGTTCAGTTTTTAATTTTTGTAAAAAAATTATTTATGACAACAATTGTCCAAATTCAATATCCCTTAAGCTAAAATTTTAGTTAGTTACCACCAAGTATAGCTTAGTCAATAATATTGAATCTGAATCCTGAATATGCAATTATATTAAAAAATTTAATAGGAAAAATTTATCCTCTTATAATTCTGCTTGACTCAAATCGGATTAACTGAATATCCGATAAACCAATGGAGAAATTAGAAAAATAAAAAAATTAATTAGGCCAAATTCAAATAGAGAGTGTCTTGGTTGGGTCTGCACTAAATGATTGGATGCAAAATGAGGCCCAACAGAACTATATAAGATGGCCCCAAAATCAGTCTTAGGCCCATTTCTCACATGGGTGAAATCTGGGCTTTAGCCTTTACAAATCACTTTTAACATAGAAAAATTAGACAATAGATTCTTACTTACGGAGGAAGTAAACTATTTATGCACAGAGGCGGATTTAGGGGCTGGGGTGGCAGCTAGGGGTGTAATTAGGCCAGGCCGGGCCAGGCTTTGGCCTTCATGGCCTAGGCCTACACAAAAAAAAATTTGAAGAAAAATAATAATATAAAATAAAAAGCCTACATGGCCTATGAGGCCTTTTAGGCCTACCATATTCCAAATTAAATTTAAAATAAAATAAAATATCTCATTCATTAAACAATATTTCTAGTATGGGTCCAAATGATTAAAATTCTAAAACAAATTTTTTAACAAGCACACAGATTATAAAAATTCATGACAACAAATAAATATTAAATATTAGGTTAAGTTATCTAACTTTTAGAATAAATTTTTTTTTATTTAAATATTAAACAGGCCGGCCTACAGGCTAAAAGGTCAGGCATTTTATTTTCAGCCTACGGCCTTGTTTCTAAACAGGCTCATCCACAAGCTTTAACATGTTCTATTAACCTCGTAGGCCAGGCCAGACCAGGCTTTTCGTAGGCCAGGCCATAGGGCCCTGTAGGCCGGCCTGGCCCATTTACACCCCTAGTGGCAGCCACCCCCCGAAAATCTGAAGAAAAAAAAAATATATAAAATGACATTTTAGTAAATATCATAAATTGAATAGGTAATAATATATGTGAGAATGCCTCAAGAAATGAACCTAAGCCTGACTAATAGTATATCAGTATAAATATTTTATTCCGTACAACAAAGTTTTCATAGATAATGATAGCTATTTAGTTTGGGGGGATCATGTTGAATTGATGTTGATGTTAAGTGGCCATAATATTTAATGTTGATGTTAAGAGGACTCAAACTTGTTGCTCTATGAATACATGTCAAATAAGAGTTTGGGAGAGTGGCTACATGGTCCAAAGGAATTTATGGAGTATATATGTTCGCTATAACATTTTTTTTTAATGCATTTAAAATTTTTAATTTTTTTTCGGCTTCCACTACTACATATACAGACATAAATAATATTTTCTACCTGCCCCTCATGTAAATTCTTGGTTCTCCCACTCTTTATGCATAAAACAAAGCATAGACTTGTAAACATGATAAAGCTTGAGTTAATTTCCACTAATATATTCTAATTGTAATGCTTAAACTTTTTCCAAATGGCACAAATTTTTGGTGTGCGAACAATAGTTCTCTGACTTCTCCGAGCAAGTAACAGCAATTTCAGCTAAATTTGTTTGTATCTTCATGTGATCGGAGAAGGTTGAATGAGAATACCTTTAAATTATATTATAAAAAAAAATTTGTTTGTACCTGGTACCTAGATCTTTCTGTACATATTTAAGTTTTCTGAATTTGATAGAAAAAAGGTTTAACGTTAATTTAATATAGTCATTTACAAAGACTTGAATGCGGATTAAAATTAGGGATGTGTATGGGTTGAACCAAATCAAATTTTTTGGAAAACCGAACCGAATTAGTTTAAATGGTTCGGTTCGGTTTAAAACTGGTTCGGTTCGGAAGTGGTTCAGTTCGATTGTAAACGATTCGGTCTGGTTCCGGTCAACCTTATTTGAAAAGAAAAAAAAAATTAAAAAATTAAAGTTATAAAAATCAATTTGATTCGTTTTGAAAACGGTTCGGTTCGGTTTAAAATGGTTCGATTCTTAAATTAATTCTAAAACCGGTTCGGTTCATGAACTTATTCTTAAAAAACCGGTTCGGTTCATGAACTGATTTTTAAAAATCAATTATTCTAAAGACGATTTGGTTGACGATTCGATTCAATTTTCTGATTAGTTTGCTTGCTTTAATTTAAAACTTGTAAGGTGGTTTCGTTTTATATCGGAGTCTGGGAGTAAGTGAGAATCTGAGATAGACTTTTAAGTTGTGAGTGTGCTACCGTAAGTACTGTGCTATACTATAATTCATGTTTCTTATAAATCTCTGTAAGTCTCTAAATAATGGAGACGATATATAAACATATAGTCCATACCCTTTGAGATGATTGACCCAGAAGGCTAGTGATAGTGTGAATTACCAGATGCTGTCGAATATGAACGGTGGAATATAAAAAGATTTTGCGAAGGCAAATTAATAAACAAATAAATTTTCTGAAGATTCTCCTACAAATTGGTGTGAAGAGTTGAAAAATTGTTGTTTATTAACACTTCAAGAACTTTTCACGTGATATGTTTATGTAAAATTACCCATGAGAGAACTTTTCTCATATTTAATTTCACATGAATACATTTATTGAAAGATTTTTAAACATCAATAGATAAAACAATAGTTATATTTTCCACCCTGCATTTTAATATATTTTTCTTTTCTCTCTTATCACCGTTAATTTATTTATCAATAATTAGAAACCTACAAAACCTAATCATATGAAATTACCTATGAGGGAATCTTTTGCTTTTAACAATAAGAAGATATAATTAATAATTAATATGCATTATAAAAGAAGAAAATCAATAAACTTGAGAATTTGAGATGAAAAAATCAATTGCACAATATATTTTTTTTTGAAACCGATTCTAATTACCTCTTTGAGGCGAATCAGAACTCCCGGTATCTCCACGGGTTCGACTCTTTGAGCCGTCTATGAGACTAATCCAAAGTTCGGGAGCGAGTCCAAAAATTACGGTACTTATGCCCCTCTCCAGATGGTGTTGGTGGAATTCGAACCGATGTCATCTCCTACCACTCAATTCCCATGCAACCAACTGAGCCAACACACTTGGGTCAATTGCACAACTTTAAGCACAAATGTGGCTGACTTGCGAGGCAATGACATGATCATCAGCTGTCATCATACCCTGATGTAATGATTTGTTCCCATTGCTACGGGGTTGTGGAAGATTTGTTCACCAGTAGAGCACACCATAACAAAGAATTGGATTTTTATCCAAAAAAAGAAGAAGAAAAAGAATTGGATTCCCATTTGGCAACAACCATTCCTTTCAAAGGCATAAGTTCCTTACGAAGCTGCACGCAAACTGTTTGATTATTTCATGCTTTGAATGAATGTTTCTACCTAACATCAACAACATTTTTATCTAAAATAAATTAGGGTCAATTACAGATAAATTTAAATGAAAAAGTAAAAAAAAATTGGGAATAAATAAATAAATAAATAATGAGAAAAATATTTCTCCTTACTGGAGATAAAATTATGAGTTTAAAACGACATTATTTTGGGTTATAAGATTAAAAAATTATAATAATAAAGATTAATATAACCCTACAATATATTAAAATTACAAAAACACATTGATTTTTGCCCTAAAATTATAATGATAACTTATTTCCATTGACTTGAAAAATCTTTTATCCATAAATAATACTAAGAATTGAAAAAATATAGAAAAAAATACATATGAGAAAAAAATAAAGAATAAAGAATAAAAATAGAGTACCACGCTTTTTTTTTTTTAGTTTACATGGAATCGAACACAACTACACACTAAACACACTCCCTATTACACACACTCACACCACTAGGCTAGCCCTGGGGTACCACGCTTTTAACTTCATATACTGCTCCTCATAAGTCACCAAAAAAAAATAGAGCTTGAGCCTTGAAGAAATGTAATTCTATACAACTTGAGGGAGCCGTCCGACCGCTTCAAGAATCAACGACTATCCCCATATACTAATACGAGACTTTTCAGTGTGCTTTTTCCTCACACACTTCTTTGGAAAACTTCCTTCACCCATCCCAAAATTGCTCCAAGTCAAGCACGCTTAACTGTAAAGTTCTTCCGTTCCAGGCTACCGAAAAGAAGATGCATCTTGTTAGTATAGGTAGTACCAATTCTTATAAGCTATTCCAAACTGTGCAGTCTCACATCTGTACAGTATTTGGAATCCCCTTCTTTCAGGTGTCGATTCGATTCATCAATGCACTTAACCCCCACGCTGGAAGCCTGTCAGGATCCGCTCATTGTCCATGCCCTTTCGCACCAGCGATAACTCCCCGTCCTCGTCAGCGCTCGAGATGTTACAAAGCATAACTTAGGTTAAGAGTGTGTATTATTATTTTTATTTTTTAATTTCTGTTTTTGGAAACAAAAACAGATAAAAACAATGTGATTTTTGTAGGCAGTCTTACCCTTATATAATTGCAAATAGACTTGAAGTAGGCATCTCTTCACTGGTATCTGAATTATGCTTAGCATGCTTTACTGAAAAATGCCAAATATGTTGAAATTTGAAATTGCTTTAGGGTTCCATGAAGTACACGCATGAATTACTTTTGAAACTTGAAAAAAAATACAGTTACTTAAAAAGTAGAAGCTTTAACGTTGGGGTACCTTAGATCAGGATGTTTAACAACCATATTCTTGAACCACTTGTTCACGATTTCTTGTACTTTATCTTTTTATCCACATATGTATGTTGGACCACCACTACGACTGCAACACTAAAATAGTCGGTACTATTATTTTTATTATAGGTTTTAATGTTTCTACAACGAATAGATAAATTATTTACATTCACTCCCAGAACGATGTCGTTTTGGTTGAAACATTAAATGATTATAATGATAAAACTGTACTAACCTTGAAATAAACTATAATTAAAAAAATATTGATTTATGCTCCAAAACGACATCGTTTTGGGCTCAATCTGTATTCGCTGCATAAAAAAGGAACCCTTTATTATATGCTATCTATATTTTATAAAAAAAATTCCCGACGAATTATATCTTTTCTGCCATTGAGCCTAAAGAACGATAGAGTAAAGAAATTATTAGTACAGAACATATTGTCTTAAAACCAAATGAAATAATTTGCCCACATGTTTTTAAAACATCATCCATAGACTAGTCTACAGATAATACTTGTCCAACCAGCAAGGAATATTAAAGAAAGCATCGAGGAAAAGCTAAATTGGGTCTCATCAGAAACAGCCACATCATCTTTTTTTTCTTAAAAAAACAAAACAAGAGACCCCATGAACTATGTTTATTGCAGCTGGTTTATGAAAACCAAAACGGCTACTTATGTATGTATGTAGTATTTCATCATGCATGGAGCACATAAACTATGAAAGACAATAGTTAAGTTACTCAGTGACACACAAAAGAAGGCTTCCATGTCTATTATAAACCACGCCCCAGCTTGTTACGTATCTTACTGATATAGTCAGAAGCCAATCCATCAACACACACTTCTTTCTTCGGCTTAACCTCATGGACTCTCTCTTTATGAATTTCATGCTTAGTTGATCCAATGCTCCCATCTGACTTGATCAAATATGTGGGGTTTGCATGGCTCTGTGGCTGTTGTGACCTTCTGCTTGCAGGGAATTTTTGATCAGGAACCAGTGGTTCCATCTCAAGGTCCTTATCAGAATAATCATACCCTGAAAGGTCCTTCCCAGCCTTTCCAGTGGTGGTAGTGGTAGCTCCAAGAGTCTTCTGTGCAATAGAAAAAGAAGAGAGCCTAATAATATTTACTACAACCTTCATCGATTTCTCACAAAGAGACATCTCACTTTTGGACTTGACTCTGCTATCCATGGTTTTTGGCTTCATTCCCTCTGCACGTCCCTAGTGTCTGAAGAGATGGTTGCAACATAAAAGACAAGCAAGGTCTATTTATAAGCATAAGATGTGGAAGGGTAAATTGGTATTTTTAGGTTCTTCCTTGTTTCGAGTATACTCTTATCCAAAGATATACTAACTCCAGTCCCTTTAGTGGGTGGATCCCTTGCTCATTCAGTTACATTATTTCATGAAGGTTCTTTTGCAAAAAGCTAAGCCTACGGAATAATAGACAGAATCTTATTGCGTTACTTATCAGTGACGAGTGAAAGCATGTGGAAGCACACATGGCATTAGCAATTGGTTTGGTGTCTTTGGTCCCTGGTTGCACCATATGTAAAATCTTTGAGATTGTGGGCTTTTATAAAACTATAAACGAGGCAAAAGTTGATTTTAGTGACTCCCGTATATATGACTAGAGATTGGGTAGATGTAATAAAGAATTTCCCCTATGCTTAAATCAATCACCTAAGCCACGTGTAACGACGGTTTGATATTTTATCAGTTATGTCATGTATAGTCTAAAGTTGGGGAGGAACAAGATTCTTTGATACTGCTAATCTCCTATTAGGGTTTTCAGAATGCTTCTCTCCTTAATGCTTGTCTTTACTTTTTATAATGATTATCATAACTTTATCTTCCTGTGTATCTGACTCTACTTGAAAAGATATGCTCTTTAGCAGAGTAGACAAATATTTTTCTAGTTACTGTTATTTTGTCTGTTCCCACCTCAAAAAGGGAACAGATCTTTCCAATCAAAGCTTGGCAATATGAGGAATATGATCAATTCAATTGGATGAAAAAAAGAAAAATAACCTAAGACATCAGTGCCAACTACTATCTGTTTTCTAACCAGTACATATGATAGCTACATCTTCAATAACTCATAGTTACATATACATAAGAACATAAGAAGGAGCAACAACAAAATGCATCAACCTTTCTGTTGCCTTGCATTAAAAAATAGGACACATACCACAATTTGATACATACAACTCTTTTGAAGAACAATAACATTAACCCCTCCCCCACACCTCTCCCCCTTCTTTTGGGCACTGGCTAGTCAAATGTGTTAATGTTGACATGAATGGAAGGCAAAGCAATTATAATCTTTTACCTCAATGTTAGTTAAACAAGAATTAAACCAAGCTGCACAAATATGAAAGCCATATAGCCACTAAACATTCTCTATTTATCTACATATCCATCTGCATTGAGCCATTACAATGTTCATTTAACAATAACTTTGAAAGATAGACAGGGTGGCACCTTTATGAGAGAAGATTTAGGTTACTTACATGCTAAGAAACAAGCTTACAATCAGTAAGGCTTGCCTGCTTCATGTCACTTTTTGATTAATCCACATACACATTTCCTCAGATTTGAATTCCATCAGTCTATCCTGATGAAAGCCACGGGTTTGGAGCGACGTAAGTATAGCCCTGGAAATGGTCGCCTGCTGTAGGCGTGGGAGCTGGCGAGTCATCAAGAGGCATTGCTGTCCAGCATTGGTCAAAATTAGCTGTACAGTCTTTTCCAGACACATCTGGTTTGAACTTTGGTTGCAGTTCTCTTGCCTCCAATTTGTTCCAATTGATTGACCGAAACCATTTATGACTTTTGATCTGCTCATCTCCATTTGGCCCGCTGCCTAGCCTTGTTGATGGATCCTTTTGCAGAAACTGTAACAAACAAACAGAAATGTGCAGTTTTTAGCATTGGATGTCTCTATCTTTTCTTTCTGTCTTTTTCCTTATTCTTTTTGTCAGGACATTGTATATTTTTAGAGAACATCATTTCCCAGAGCAGGAACTTTCCCAGTTTCCCTGCTTTCTTTTATAACTTTTTCATTTTTAGAAGTGGTCATTGTGTTGATGTTTTTACTAACTTCAGTTTTATACGTAAATAATTCCTGTTTTCTTTTAACATGATGACTGCATCTTTTAGTGTGGCTATTTGCTGGGCAACTTTGAAAACTATATAAAAAAAAAACTCTCACTTTGACAGAGAGTTGCAGGGGAAGTATGGTAAAAATTTTCCACTAATCTTTATTAGAATATTAATATCATTTAAAAATGATGATTTTCAATGAAAAACATACGTGAAAAAGTCCAAGTAGATGAACAATAGACATCAGGTTCCATTTAAACATGCATGTAATAAAACAGATTTGCGTTTGAGTTTAAAAATAATTTGATAAATATAGTGTTTATAAACAATAGGTTTTTTAATTTTGGACAAAGCGAATTGATGCATTCTTTAATGATGAATCTAGAATTGTTATAAGAAAGGTATAAATTGCAATATGCCTAATATGTAATTTGATCGGCATATATTTAGTTAATTATGTATGTGAATTAACGATTCAGTAAGTCAATGCAGTATAAATGTCAAATTGTTCTACTTTTGGAGTGAAGTAGAACAATGGCATATGATTTCACCACCCAACACTCACACGAAAAGAATACCAACTAAAACCCCAACCCAGTGAAATATATAGAAAACAAACATATCATACTTATAAGTATAATATAACAGGAGAGGCTAGAGAAACAAAAAGGAGCAAAACCAGGAATATTGTTGTCTACTTACTCCTTTGAGCAAAGAGTGAGCTTCACTGGTAAGATATGGTGGAAGTTTAACTTTCTCTTTAATAATTTTCTCCTGAAGCTTCTTTCTGTTAGTGTGTGTAAAGGGTGCCTGCCAAATGAAACTTAGCAATCAGTAAATGAATGCAAACACTTTGTAACATAGCAAAAGCCCTTTGTATCGGGTAACAGATTCTGTAGAGTGTTGTGCTCTTACACAGAAAAGAAATTAAATAGAAAAGCTGCCTAACAGCAAATCAAACAGATTCATCCAGATATCAATTTTGAAAAAATAATTTCATAAAAAGATTGATCCTCAATAAGTTCCATACTGAGATAATGCAGTTCCCAACTTTCCGTTACCATATAATTTAAATTTAAATCAAACTCACCTCTAAAAAGGAAAAATTTAGAGTAAATCCCTGTCATAAATCACAAGCATCTGCTGACTCTAATATCTTTTCACTTTTTCCCCATTGCCTAAGCAACTATGCCCTGAACAAAACTTACCAAGTCAAGACTCCTAATGTTCTCCATTCAAGACTTGATTGTAAGGGACATAATAGTTCTAACAGCACATATAATTCAACTGTGGATACCCTCAAACAACCCCCCCCCCCCCCCCCACCCCCACCCCCCCTCCCTTCCCCCAACAACACACACACATCCTACACATAAATACTGATAAATGATGCAAGAGATGACATTACCTTCCCTGTTAGCATTTCATACAACAGAATACCGACACTCCACCAATCTGCATCCTTGTTATGGCCTTTAGCCAGTAGGATTTCCGGAGCCATATATTCCGTGGTCCCACACATAGAATTCGATCTTCCGAATTCATCAATTTCTTTTGACAGTCCAAAATCAGTTAGCATCACCTATATGGACAAACATCAAAGTTCAATATTTCAAATCATTCAAGTAATAAACTTGACAATCTTGATGTCTCAGTTATCAACACTAACTTAGGAACATAAACAGAAAATATAAAAATCAAAAGGAAACGTGATAGATAAATTTCATGCAAATTTACATGCCCATCAGCATCCAAGAGTATGTTTTCAGGTTTAAGATCCCGATGCACGATGCCATTCTTGTGAAGATGTGAAACAGCAGATACTATTTCAGCAGTGTAAATCCTTGCCTGATCCTCTCTACTCATCAAAACATAACCAAAGGATCATAATTAAAAAAAAGTAGAATATGTAAGTTGCAGTATAAAAGGGGACGAACCGGAGCAGTGCTAAAGTTATTCTTTCATGACCGACAAGTCATGGGTTCGAATCCAGTAAATAGTCTCTTTGCAATTATACAAGGGTAAGACTGCGTACAAGAATTGCCTACACCCCACACTCGCTCGTCGGGTTAATGCAGTATTTTTTTTTTTTTTTTTGGTTTTTATTTAAGTTGCAGCATTTAGTGTGAGATGAAGAACAAGATACCTGAATATACCCTGCCTATATAGATGAAAGAAAAGATGCCCTCCATTGATGAAATCCAATATCAAATATAACTTACATTTGGTCTGCACATAAAATTTCAATCCAAAATTTCAAAAAAAAATAAAAAATAAAAAAATCAATGTTAAAATCCAATGGTTAAAAAAGTAAGACCTGGAAAGAGTAGCGTAGCTGAACAATAAAAGGATGAAGCACTTTAGTGAGAATATCTCTCTCAGCTTTCATATAATCGACATGATTTTTTTTAATGATGGTTTCTTTTCTCATCACCTTCATTGCGAATACCCCATCACCGTCACCGTCACCGTCACCGTCACCATCGAAACAATCTCCTTTTTTCCTCACAAGAAACACTTTCCCAAAGGCACCTTGTCCCACAACTCTCAAAATCTGAAAATCTCCAGGTCCAATTTTATGAACCACTCTCTCTGACGCTGTTGATGTTGGTTCACTCACACTATTAACATTCACTGGCTTTTCATCAGATTCGGAGTCCTCTTCCTCGGTGAGAAGGAAAAGGGAATTGGAGGAAGTAGGGAAGCGAGGGGAGGGACCCACAAAGGAGTGGGACCTACTGTGGATCACGTGTGGGCTCACAATGGATGTAGATGTAGATGTAGATGTAGATGGAGATGGAGATTCGTTGGAGGCTGATGAAGATGGTATTGTGAGCTTGCTCAGGTTAGCAGCCATCAGCGAGTGAAGGCTTTTCTTCTTCTTCTCATATGTTGACACCATTTTTATTTTTATTTTCAGTTGCTTGCTTATGGTTATGGTTATTGTTATTGACTTGTTGTTATGTGTGAGGGAAAGCTAAACATGCATGCGGATCGATAATGGTGACAATAGTTTAATTAAAGAGATGAAATTCAATTGCATAATGATTGGACGGGAAAAGCAATGCTTTCATTGGAACCAATAATTGATGTTTACCATAATAAATAATGGATTTTATTAATATCATGTTAAAGGAGATAAATTATCTCATGTTATAGAGATAAATTTATGGATTCCACCACCTGAAAAAAAAAAGATGGCACAGTTATTATCGAATGGTGTGTAGGAGAAAAAGTTATCAGTTGTAACGTAAGAGTAATTTTCCCCATAAATAATTATAAATAATTATTTGATTTAAATTTATTTTTATTTCCTCCCTTCTCCAATCTCCATTCTAACTTCCAACACACCTTTCTCATAAATGTTATCATTAATTTTTCTAGACCAACCACGAGATATCTTGTATAAATTTTGTTGTTAACTAGATTGCGGTTTTATGTTTGAAAAATTACTGTCATTACAAAGAAAACAAACGGTGCACATAACTAATAACAAGGGTTATTTTCTTAAAAATATCAAGTCGTAAAGTTATGCAAAAGAAGGGCCGGCTCGATTCAGTGGTAAGCATGTTTATCGTGATGTCCAAGGTCCCGGCTTCGACTTGGCCTCTCTGCAAAAGCGGGGTTAAGGCTTGACTCGTATGTCCTTCCCTAAACACTTACGAGTAGATATTGAACTGGGTCGGCCCCTTTTTAAGTTATGCAAAAGTAATACATTGATAGATATAATAATAAACAAGCTTTCTGCCATTCAGTAGAATAAGTTAGGGTTTGATTTTTCTAATGTTACTTTAGATAATTTTATCTAATGTTCATTGAAACGACGTCGTTTTGGGTTGAAAAATTAGAATGATAAAGATTATTATAACCCTGAAATAAATTAAAATTACAAAAATACCATATTAAAAAATTAGAATGATAAAGATTATTATAACCCTGAAATAAATTAAAATTACAAAAACACCATGATTTCCACCCAAAACAACGTCGTTTCGATGAACATTAGATAAAATTATCTAAAATAACATTAAATACATTTTTCCCAATAA
Source organism: Gastrolobium villosum (assembly GCA_032173675.1). Lineage (NCBI taxonomy): Eukaryota > Viridiplantae > Streptophyta > Magnoliopsida > Fabales > Fabaceae > Gastrolobium > Gastrolobium villosum. The sequence goes on from JAVKPL010004231.1 coordinate 28,083, forward strand.
GTTATATGCATTAAATCATTGAACTCTATGAAAGAACTATAGTTCTAATATATCTATTTAGAGTAAGGTTCTTTACTTTTTTTTAAAAAAAATTTATTCGGCCTTCCTCTAATTTTTTAATGAGACAATCTTCCATTGGATTCGCTTTTTGTAGCGAAATCTTTAATAGTCTTCCTACCATAAAACCAAAGTATATCAACAAGGTTGTGACATTGTCTCATCAATTGCTAGATAAAAAAGGTGAGAGAATGGATAAAAAAATATAAAAATATGAATCTCATCTCTTTATAAGAATAAAATAATATAAGTTATGTCATTTAAAAGAACAAATAATTTTCTCTATCTAATTTATTATTTTGGTGAACCAAAACGTTATTAACTCTATTCAACGCAATTACAAATACAACTTATTCGATTGTTCTTAGATTCAAAGTCTGAAAAATTGTCAGAACTTTTCATGGTTAGCTGCGATAACACGTTACAGTCGTGGCAGTTGGGAATGTCACTTCATGTAGCAATTTCCTCCGAAAAATAAAGCTGAAGGAATAAATATTATTTTCAGTTTGCACAACTTGCAATCACAGTATGTGATTACTTGGCTGATTTTTAGCTCACTCGGTGCAGAGTTCTAATTATCTGGAGTGAGATCAGAAGCCTTTAGACGAGATCAGAAGCCTTTAAACTATTTACATCTCAAACACATGCAACTATTTTTAATTTTAAGAGATTAGTCCAACGAACTGAAGATCGCCTCTGCTCCGAAGATTTGAAAATCGATATCCATTTCAAACTAAAATAATTGCAGCAACTTTTTGATTGTAATCTATTTTCCCCCACTTTTTTTTCCTGCTTTCATTAAATTACAATTGTATACCATGTAATCGCCCCCACAAAAATGACAACCAAAATGACATCACTCACCAATCCCCCATCTCAAGAAATAAAATTACAACACCCCGTATAATTTCTTCCGGCCAACACAATAGAACATGCAGGGGCAAATTCTCCTAAAAAATTGGAGAATGATATGGATAAAAAAAAAATGTAACAGATAATACACAACCAACTAGCCTAAGCAACAGACAGGACCTAAACAAAATGGCCCTCCCTATCACAGGCATTTACCAATCCTCTATGATACATTCACCAAATTCAACTCCATTGGTCTCAAAGCCTCTTGAACTATTTCCTGAACTGCCCTGTTACGACGGCAAACATCGGAGAGCTCTTCAACAGGAACAGTTAGCCCATTAGTATCACCTCCAGATGCCGCATCAGAAAGTGCCTTCAAGAATCTTGTTCGCTCCACATCTGTGACTGCTGTTGATGGAATCAACAGAACACTTTTTTTTGCCCACTCCAGAGCATGCATCCCATATGATCGAGTCAACGCCAGAAGTGTGTAAGATACCTGAGAGAGATGCAGGTGCACACATAAAGAAATAGATAGTTGTACTTCATCCTAACAAAACATGTGAAATTATATGAAAATGAAAGAGTCAACATTGACTTCGAAATTACCACATCTACTCGAGATTTTGGAAGTGCTCCGGTTAATGAAGCAACCAAAATTCTGGTGATGGTGGCACCTCGAGGAATAATTACGCTATCTCTGATTGGTATAAATTGCTCCCCCGCAGTGGAGTTTGCAAGATCAAAAATATCAGCCAAGAAATGCAATATGGAATTGGAAGCCTCCCTGCAGAGGAGGGAAACAGCAAGGGATAAATAACCATGCTACACAGTGCTGCAGATATATTTTAAAAGAGAAATATCCATTGGATTCTCATGGCATAAGCTCCTTTAGAATTAGAAGCATTTTTGTATAACTACAACACACATGCAACAATGATATCAACTGAGAAAAAGTATAAGAAGCAAATAGGTTAGAAGGTAGATAAGGCATTTCAAACAACAGTGTCCCTTGCTATAAAATAACTGTAGTATTCTAGGAGGAAAACGCTTCATTTTGTTAATTTTAATTGACATTTAATCCTTGGATAATTTTATATTTTATAAGATGCAAGAATTTTCATTTATGTCTCTTTCCAATGGTTTCCATGCAGATGCATGAATTGTAAGTTCAAATGAGTGGACGGCTATACTTCATGCCTCAACTTAAAGACAGCATAGGCAAAATAAAGGCATTGCATGAGAGATGCAATCAACGCTGTATATGATTATGACAGAAATTGTAAAATGCAGAAACTTATGCAGGCGAGGAGGAAGTGAGACATGGAGCAGCATGAAATTTCGTTATAGGATTCCTTGTATCTCAATAATAAACAATAAGCAAAAAGACTAAGAATACACACAATACCCTTTCAGAAGAATAGAAGATGTTTTCAAGGTTGTGTGTGTGTGACGTGGAAAGAAAGAGAGGGAGAGCCTCTACCTATGTTGTACTGTGATCCCAACCATAGAGCAATCAACTAACGAAGGAAAAACAGATGAGGGAATAAACAGTTGAGGACAATAGCGAATACACCTTGAGGCCAACAAAAAACAATCATCTGCTATATCAGGCCGTGCTGTGAATTCCTGCATTAGGAAATGTAGTCTCAAACATTCAAACACTATCAATCAATCTTAAAGAACGTGCTACAACAGAGTCACTTAAATCACACCTGAATATTTGTGAGAAGCCGTGTTGTGTGCTGGAACAGCGCCTCAATCAAATTCTTCAGGTAGTCAGCACAAGATGGATCAGAACCAAATATCTGAAATATAGGAGACACCAACCACCAAAGTTATACCAAACTAGTTCATTGATCACACCATGTAGGGGAAGGATTTTGTACAACCTATAGTCAATGATGGGATAATGAGATGCATAATCTATCATTTTTTTTTAAAATGTAGAATAAGAAATTTTATTAGGAAAAGAAACAAGAACTCTCGAGTACAGTGAAAGGGAAAGACAGATCAAATAAGAAAACCTTGTTTCTCTTAATATCTATCAAAAAGAATCCTCTATACAAAACTTAGCTCGGCACCGTAAAGAAGCCAAAGTGTTACTATAACCCATAAAAAGATGAGAAGTTAGAGACGTAGAAGATGAACAGAGCATTACTGATTATATTAATACATGATTTAGAATCTTCAATATTAGGAAAAAAAAAATATTAAGATAAATAATACAAATGAAATCTTAATTGTTAACGGAATGTCGGAATATACAACCCCTAACTTGGATATATTTTCCCTAAATAGGAAATGCTACCCAACATTCCTCCTTAAGCTGACCTGTACAAATCATATGCACTAGGCATGTTACAAGTGAAAGGTATTCAAGTTGTAAGCATATCTGGAAGTTGATGACAAGAATTAACAAACTCAAATAGGATGTCCTTAGAGAAAACTTTTTCCCTAATAAAATGACAATCAATTTCTACATGCTTGGTTCTCTAATGAAAGACAGAATTTGAGCAAAATGTAAAGAAATTGAATATCACAGTGCAGCTTAACATGGTAAATATTTTCAAAATCCTATTTCACTCATATAAGTTCACAAGTGACTATTCCCATGGCTCTATACTCGATCTCTACACTCTACCGAGCAATCACATTGTGTTTCTTACTATAAAGAACCAATTCAACCCAAAAACTTAAGCTGTTGAGTGAGGTTACATTAATGGTTTTATATATCTCTAACACGCCCCCTCACACGAGAGTCCATTGGACTTGAAGGGTGGACAATACACAGGCCCACCTACCTGTGCGAACAAAGAAATTCCACTTGAAAGAAAGTGGGGTGCGGCGAAGATCGAACCCGGGACACGAGGCTCTGATACCATGTAAAGAACCAATTCAACCTAAAAGCTTAAGCTTTTGGGTGAGGTTAGATTAATGGTTTTATATATCTCAACAGTTACCTCAGTCTTCATACAACAATCCTTGACCCAAAGCACTCTTAACATATAAGATTCGCACCTCTGCATCCCAACCCTCTCCTTAGCACCGCACGGGAAACAACTAGTCTGGTTATTGTAAGGTAATTTAGTTTCCCAACTAACTTACTGTACCTACCAGGATTTGGATAATGCTCCCCCTGATCTAGAAATAGGTTAATGATAGGATCCATCGGGTTATCAGTAGGTTTGCAAGTTATCATATCAGTTTTTTCTAATATATGCAAAGCATATTTTTCTCTCTGAAATTGCAGTACCATTCCAAAATTAACCAACCTCAAGACCAAGAAAGTGTTTGAGCTTTACCCAAGTCTTTGGTTTGGAAGTGACTAAATAGATGTTATCTTCAACTGAGATATACTGTCATGGTAATTACCTATAGTAACAATGGTGTCCTTGGGATATAGACAAAGCCAAGGTGATTATGTTCTCTTCTTTAAACATTGTCCTACTTGTGTATGTTGATCACATCATCATCATCATCTCAGGTGATGACCCAATTGAGAAACAGTTCCTTAAGGAAAAAAAATTAACAGGTGAGGTTGAATTGAATTGAAGCTGCCTACTCCAGGTAAGGTACTTTTATTTCTCAAAGAAAACACGCCCTTACTGAATAATCAACATTATTGTAACTAGAGTTGTTACTATCATTCCAACTATAAACGCTTTTATCCGTATCCGTAAAAATTGGGTGTTCACTTAGACTGGTATTTTCAATAGGACCACAACTATCCGCCAATTCACTTAACCCGCACCTGTATTCTAATTTTCTATTAAACAACATAGAATTGAACCAACAACATCAACATCACCTTTATCCCAAATTAATTGGGGTCGGTGGTAGATGAACCCACATGAAAGATATAAAACGGTTGAAAAAAAAAAATTAATAATAATAATAATAATGATAATAATATATATATATGTATATATAAATAAATAAAAGTAAAAAAGAAAGGGACAAGAAGAAGTGGGGGAAATGAAGGGGAAAAGGACTAAAAAGGGACCATCTGGAACATAGGAATAACAACGGGTCTAACCCTCCACCATACTTTAGTTATAGCTTTTCTCCATTCCGTTCTAAGACATACCGTCCGCCAATCTAGATCCCACTCCATTTAGTTATACTTACTTACTACCTTCCCCCAAGTAAGTTTCGGCCGACCTCTGCCTCTTTTGTGTTGAACTCTTGGTAACAAACTTCTGTTCTCACAGGAACATCCAGGGGCCTTCTCATCACGTGCCCAAACCACCTCAATCTATGTTCTCTCATCTTCTCAGCTACCGGTACTCCGACCTTTCGTCGAGTATCTTCATTTCTTATCTTATCCATCCTTGTGTAACCACACATCCACCTTAACATCCTCATCTCTACTACTCTCATCTTATGCTCATGTTACCTATGTGCTGGCCAGCATTCCGCCCCATATAACATTGTCGGTCTTACTGCCGTTTTATAGAATTGAACCAAATTGGAATAAAAATTATAATTTTATTACATATATAAATATTGTACGTATATTATAATTATATATATATACAATCGAATACAATAATAAAAAAATGCGAATTCAAAAAAAGAAAAAATATAATGAATTATATCTTTACAAAGGTAAGCATGCTTACCGTGATGTCCAAGGTCCCGGCTTCGACTTGGCCTCTCCGCAAAAGCGGGAGTAAGGCTTGACTCGTATGTCCTTCCCCAAACACTCACGAGTGGGTATTGAACTGGGTCGGCCCTTTATTAAAGGAAACATGCCCTTGACCTTCTCAATGATAAAAAAAAAGTCTAGTGTAAGGCTAGTACTACACCTATCGAGCATAATCATACAATAGGAATTGAAGAGATTCCCAAGGTTGATGGAGCCCAATATCATAGATTGGTAGGAAAATTGATACACCCAGCACATACAAGACCAAATATAGCATATGCTGTCAGTATTGTTAGTCTGTTTATACATGACTCAAAGGTAAGAAACTGCTAGGTTGTTGGCCGAATTTTATAAGTACCTTAAAACCACAGTTGGAAATGGGTTACTATTTAGATAGAGTGGAAATCTATCCCAGGAAGTGTATATATATGCAGATTGTGCAGGTTCAATCAATAATTGAAAGGAGTTCAAAATCTGGTCATCGTGTTTCTGGGCAAAAACCTAGTGACATTGAGGAGTAAGAAACAAAACGCGATTGCCAAGTCATGTGCAGAGGCTGAGTTTCGAGCTATAGCACAAGGAGTTTGAGTTCTTATGGATGAAAATCATATTAGAGGACCTTAGAATGAAGTATAAAGGTCCTATGAAACTGTTTTGTGACAACAAATCTATTGAGATATATAGTCCCACATTGGTTGGATGAACAACTAATGTGGCCTTTATAAGGCCTTGGGCACTCTCACCCTTTGAGCTAGCTTTTGGGGTGGTGTATCCCAAGGTTCTTTACAAAATCAGTCATAGCAATGCACATAATCCAGTTCAACATGAGAGAACAAAACATAATGATCTGATAACCACAACATATGTTCCTGCAAAATATCAATTGGCAAATGTATTAAATAAGGGACTATCCATTGACAGGTTTAATGATCTCAGTGGCAAGTTGACAAAGATTATCCATTTGTTTATAGTCTTTTTCATTAGAATAACCTCTTTGTTAGGAAAGTAATTACTCACCTTAGTCTATATATTATAATTCTCTATACATGAACAACAAAGAAATAATATTATGATTTGGAATTCCGAATATCTACTATTCAAGTCACACAAAACCACAAGTCAGTGAGTGAAGAAGTCTTGAAATATAATATCTGCGCCCAATTGCCAAAACGTCATGCCCAAAATGACATTGTTGCCAAGAAAAATGCAAAAGACAGCTCAGTATGGAGTTTTCTGCTAGGGCTCCTGAATGAAGACGTGACACAGAAACCCATGTCTGTTTTTGGCAAATCAACAAAAGCCATTGTCACTCAGCCATGTCAAGATGTCTTCAACCTGTCGCGAACCCAATATCGTCTCCTATCAATGTCATGAACTGTCCTGACATGCACCCGTCATGAACTGACTTCAACCCGACTTGTGATTTGTGAATTGTTGATTCCTGGTTTATTGGTTGCCTCTGGCTTATTTTAAGTTGTCCCCATTACAAAATTGTTGATTTTTTTGGTTTAAATTGTGTTTGGATGCTATGGTAGGTTTCCTAAATATTATTTTTGCATTAGGTAAACTTTTACGAGTTTACAAATCAAGTTTACCTATGCTCCAATGAGTTTAAGTAGACTCTAGTGTTTGACAACCTTAGATAACGCACTCCAATTAATTTCCTTATCTAACCCATAACAGATCAAGTGCTAGCACAATATCATTGAAAACACAAACACTAACCAAACTGGCACAGATTGTTGCCCTCCCCACACCAAAATCCTCATAAACTAGACAGCAAAAAAAAAATGAAATTAAGAGGATCCCCACTTACACCCCTTTTTTAATTGAAGGAGCACACTCCAATTCACCTATGGAAAAAAAGATCTTCCTTTAAAGTTGAAAGATACTTCCAACACCACTTTTGTATGTAGACTCATTTATATAACACATTTTACTAGCATCCACAATAAAGGTACCACTTGAGCTAAAACCATATATGACTTTTGCAACCTATGGTTATTAGGAATGGTGATAAAAATGGCAGAGTAAGATATTAATACCTTTATAACTTCACTGGATAGATAAAGAAAGCATGGTTGGTGGTGCTGCCGATATAGACTCTGAATCTCTTCCAGCATGGCACCGATTGTGAGCCCCATGAACCTTCCAGAAGTTCTCACCTAGAAACATGATAGAAAATTGCTATAAAGCATTCAACAATACAAACTAATCTTTTCAGCGTTGATAATGCATAGAACCAGGGTTGAGCTTGTACAGACTCTTTAGGAGGAAGAAACCACCTGGGTTTGAATCATTGACATGGCTGACTAACAGCCAACTGGAAACATAATTGTTACACGAGAAAGAAAAAAAACCCTTAATCATAAACATAGTATGTTGCAACCTCATGAAAATATATGCATGGCCATATGACCCATAAAGACATAATATGTAAGGATTGAAACCAAACACACAAAAGTGGCACTCATAAGGAAATTTAGGATGAGCATCTATTTCAATTGCATGACTCAATATCAACTCATGCCACATCATTATTAATTATTTTCTTCACATCAGGAAAATGTAGCAGAGTTATAGCTCACTCACTGCATATTTACATGCTCGGCAGAGAGATTCCATTGTTCGCATGTCCCAAGCACGACTGGCATCAATATCATTATAAAAATGGCTCAGACAAACAAGTGTCAAAAAATAAAAGAACACAAAAGAAATCAGACTTAAGAAGCAATTTGAGGCTACTTACATATCAAAAATAGCTTTGAAAATTGGCCAGAGACGTTGAATAGCATCTGCCACTACTTGAGGATGATTTACATATCTATAAGCGGATACAGTTGCAAGTTCAGGATAGTGATAAAAATTGTTTAAAAAAAAAAAAAAGACAAAGCAGGGTAGGGTAGGGGTATGTGTAGACATAACTATAAATTATGGAACACACCTAAAGATGTAAGCAAATCGATCAATATGAATTGTTAACTGACGACAAGGCCTTTTACTTAAGATTTCGGGACCTTGATTGATAGCTTCCTGATGGAGCAAAAGGATGAAAGCAAAAGCATCAAAAGAAAAAGTATAACTAAAAACTCTGCAGTCAGACACTAACCTGTAAAGGAGATATGACTGGAATGCATAATGCCTCAAGAGCTCTCTTAGCATCATCTGGAGGAAGTTCAGTAACAACCATACTGCATGCAAATTTACAATGTTCAAAACAACTACTTCAAAGCAATCCTACCCTGAAATATTTCAAGGAACCAAATTACCTTAAGGCTTCAACAAGATGCAAGGAATCTTCAGCAGGAACTTTAAAACTATCTTCCCCACTGACTGTCCTATTGTAGATGTGGAAGAGACCCTCCAAGCATCCGCAAAGCTTTTTCCGGCAGTCTGAAATCAAAACAAATTGTTTAAGTCATGATTATCATATCAAATACTAAAATCTTAGTCAATCACCAACTCATCCCCTCACAATGAGACATTTGGACATTAAGCATAAACAACTCACAAACCCACCTACTTTGTCCTGAAATTCAACTTTTATTTAGAAGAATGAGAAAAGTCAGCTCTTGACAACTTGGTCATAGAGTTTCTACAGCAATGTCAAGAACCAAGTATCCCAAAAGTTTTAAGTTGTTAGGGTGAAGGCTCACTAATGGCTTTGTATCTAACAAACGTCATATAAAATCCAAAGAAAAAATTAATTATTCTCTCCATCTAAATTAACAGGCCAAAGCAATGATAATGGGAATTAATTAAAACATGTTCCGCATCTCCTCATCCAATATTCTATTTCTTAATCCATCTCCAAAAAAAAATCTAAGAATCATTATAGATGTTATTTGGTAAAAGCATTTGATAGAAAAGTAAAATTAGCTTAAGCTACTTTTTCACTTTCTTTCTTTCTTTCTTGGATAATTAGATTCCTGCAATACTTTCCTGAAGAGCAAATGAAGCTTACTTAAACAAGTTGCATCCTCTCATTAAAGCACAAGAGATTTTTTCCCACTATGTATGAAAATGACCAAATCATAAGCTCCAGGTAAATCTTTGGTACTAAGCTCCATAATCAGAACCACAAAGTTCAGAAAATTGATTTGTTATGATTTTTAGTATAGCCACTCATCTTCACCTTGTTTGCACCGAATATTGTAGTAACTCACCAAGCTAACTCTTCAACATTCCCAGCGCGAAACAGAAAGTGCACTAATATACTCAAACTAGAGTTAACTATACCGTCACAGATGTGTCTAAATGCCAAAGCAGCAGCTGCTGCACATTCCTCAGATGTACCCATGCCGTTCATTAGGATATCTAAGACTGAAGGCAGTATAGACAGTCCACAGGATGCAGAATCAAACCATTTTGAATAAGCTCCAATAGTCAAACACACTGAAAATATGGCAACAAGGCAAAACAAGCATTTTAATAGTTCGGTACCATACAAATTTAACCAGCATTTCAGATATAAAATTACATGAGGGAACTAAAAAGTCAAATGGGAAGAGAATTATATCTGAAAATATGGCAACAAGGCAAAACAAGCATTTTAGTAGTTCGGTACCATACAAATTTAACCAGCATTTCAGATATAAAATTACGATGAGGGAACTAAAAAGTCAAATGGGAAGAGAATTATATAATTTTTAGTAGAAAAGAGGACAGTATACACATTACCTGTCTGAAGTAGTTGGGGTTGATGAGGGAGTTTTGGAAGCAATGCCATGATCTGTGTGAAGCAAAAAACAAAGATGCAAATATAAAATAATTGTCTTATATGAGCTTGCAAAAGAACATATTCAGATAGGGACCTTGTGCAATTATATATATATATATATATATATATATAATGCAAAACAAGCAAATGTACTTGAAAGAACCAAATTAACCCAAAAGCTTATGCTGTTAAGTGAGAGCCTCTTTAATAGTTTATAATATACTCTAACACGCCCCCTCACAAGAGAGTCTATTGTGCTTGAAGGTGGATGATGCATCAAGCCCAACCTACCTATGCTAGAAAATTCCACACAAAAAATGGGTGGCGGCGAGGATTGAACCCGGGACACCAAGGCTCTGATACCATGTAAAGAACCAATTCAACCTAAAAGCTTAAACTTTTAGGTGAGGGCCTCTTTAATGGTTTATATTTTACTCTAACAGTACTAGCCAATGAAATAGGATACCAAGCATATTCGCATACTGAAGTGGTAAGAAAATGTAGTATGACTTGGAGTGGCAAGAGTTCCTGCTTAAATAATTCTCTCTCAAAATTCAAAAATTTGAAGTTGTAAAACCATGGGTAAAATATTAGTATATCAAACAGACAATAGATTAAATATAGATACAAGGGAAAATTAGAAGAACTTCCTTGGAGTATGGTCAAATATCAAGAACCACAGTCCCAGTTTTTGAATATTAAAACCCACTCCATTATTGTTCACTGTCAGATTAAAAAAACCTTCATTGTAACCAAAAGGCATTAATTTTACATTATAATAATTACTGTATCACTTCTGCAATTTCCTTCAACGAGTAGTTAAATGACAGGAATGTTTTGTCATATTTTAACTTAACAAAAATATTTAGACACAGAATTTAAAAGAGATAAAAAAAAAATCAGAAACTATTGTTTCTTTTGTTATGAAATTTTAGGGAGTTCCTTTAATATATATCACATGACACTTTAGGATCTTTGACTCTAATTTGTACCTAAATATCCACAAAAAGACCTAAATAGTGATAAAAATTTCATATCTATTGAGACAAAAGTTAAAAGTGTATAACAGGATTTTGTAATGTGGCTTTAAAAAGCAAGAGTTAATTGTAAAATTCAAAAATAAGAGAGATTCCAGTCATCTGGCTATACTTTACGGAAGATCAATATAATTACCCAAGAAAATTTAAAGGTTTACCATACCTGAGGCATTACTTCTGCTTCAACAACTGACACATAATTTGATATAGCCCGAATGCAAAATAAAGCAGCCTCTGCTGGACGCCATTCCTTGTGTTCAGTATTACCATGCCCAGATACAGCCTAAATGGTTGTTGTTGTTGTTTTTTTTTTTTTTTTTTTTTTTGGTGAATAGGTTTAGGAAACAACATTCACATTAGTTTGGCAAAAGAAGTAAATATAAGAAAAAAGACAGCCAACATCAGCAATCTATAGACTGATATAAAGGTAAATGCAAAGGTAGATGAAATACTAGAGACCAAGAAGTTTAGAATAAAATTTACACACTAAGATTCGATTAAACAGATGAGCTCTCACTCCCACCATTACAAGATCCTTATATTAATAACAGAGAAAGGATAATTCAATTGAACCACTTCAAGATGTAATACATACCTCAAGAAGTTTCATGTATAGAATTTTAAGTGTGGCATCACCACCAAGAACTAATGCTGCATCTGTTAATACATCCGCAACAGCTGAAACAACAACTTGCAGTTAGCCTGTTAGAAATACCATCTAAATTGGGTTGAAATGACAATTTAGCTACATGTAAATCTTGAAGTTGTAGAACATAGCAATTAAGGGAAGGGAGTGAGCAAAGGCTCCAGCACCTCCATTACACAAAATAATCATTACCTTAAATATTCAAAAGACAAAGCTTAATGGTAAATTTCTTAACATAGAAAGTGGCAAACAAATACAGTGAGCATCCGCAACATACATTCCATGCAAAAGAAAAATGTTCATTATTAAACAACTACTTCAACTCAAAAGCTTAAGTTATTAGGTGAAGGCAGATGAATCCTTTTATATTTTATCTTATATTTGTAAACATTCATTTTTTACCTTCAACATCAAAATTGTAAAAGGAAGAGAAAACAAGAGACGTATGATGAGACCCGTGTTTTGAACTACACGACAAAGACTTAATTATATAGACAACAAGTAACAAATAAAAAATCACAAATATCCCAATTACAATAAAACACGATTTACTTAGCCTATACAATGAATCTAGACATTATCTACATAATGTCCAACACTCTCCCTCAAGCCAGAACATATGCACCAACCTTCTAACTTATCCAGAACCTCTCGAAGTTGCAAGGACTAGTGAAAATACTTGTCAACTAGTCATTTGAATTAATGAAGTGAGCAGCGATGATCCCGAAAAAATCCCCCTAATAAAATGGCAATCTGTCTTAATATGTTTGGTACTTTTATGCAACATTGTATTTGAGGCGATATGCAATGCAACTTGTTGAGATATATAAAACCACTAATGTAGCCTCACCCAACAGCTTCGTGTCCCGGGTTCGATCCTCGCCGCCCCCCACTTTCTTTCAAGTGGAATTGTTTTGTTCGCGCAGGTAGGTGGGCCTGTGCATTGTCCACCCTCAGACCCAGTGGGCTCTCGTGTGAGGGGGCGTGTTGAGATATATAAAACCATTAATGTAGCCTCACCCAACAGCTTAAGCTTTGGGGTTGAATTGGTTCTTTACACAACTCAATTATCACAAATGAGTGTCATTTGCATAACCTCCACTCCACAAGGTCTTGAAACAATCGTTTAAGCCAAATGAGTTTACAAGTAGAAGATGCCACGACTCGATATTCTGTTTTAAAACTTATCTTGCAACAACATTTTCTTTCTTATTTCTCCATGATATCAGGTTATCCTCGAACAATACACAATATTCAGAAGTTGATATCCTATCAATGAGGGAACCTTCCCAATCAGCATTTGAGAATCCAACATTCCAAGTATACCTTTTATCTTCATAGAAAAGTCCTTTTCTCATAGCCCCTTTAATGTAATTTAAGATATAAATTAATCCATAAATAATACGAAGCTATTGAAGAGACGTCCACGGAGAAGAGACAAATAGAGGAGTGGTTGGAGAATCCCGCAATCAATACACAACTGAAGGATGACGTAAAGCGTTAGAAATGTGGCACCCGCGGAGGCCCCATTTAAAATAGAGTTGACACTGCAATTTGCCATGAGAACCATTGCTACTGCCGCAGCCAGATCTGCCATCACAACCAAATCAAACACGACGAAATGAGAAGTCGAGTTGAATGAAGAGGTCATGCACACGGAGTTATGACACAAATTGAGATTCAACACCCATTCAAGAAGGAAATTGTTGTGGAGAGAACGACAAAGCATGTAACAACAAAACAAAGGTGTCTTCCATACATGCATTGGAAATCTTAGACAGAGAGCAAGAAGGCAATGAGATAGACTGAGTTGCAACTGCAAAGGATGGATGGTGTTGAACAATGTTCACCGCGAAGACATTGGAGAGTTGTTTTTTGACTAGGCCTTCGTGCACAAGAAGAGGTTCAATCTCACTTACTGTGTAAGGATCCATGCAAGTAAAACACGAGTCACATTCATCTAGCAAACCATCAAGGATAACAGTAAGATGCTCATGAGGCTAGAAAATTGATAGACTTCAGTGAATCCACCAAGCTTTGATGTGAAGCAAATATTCATAAACATAGCACATTCCTCTCATTGTACTTCACACGAGTTTGCGAACTGAAGAAATTGTGAATTTCTTCCCATAACTGCCAAGAATGAATGTATCTAACAACACAAGTGAGAATAGAGTAAGAGGGTGACAATAGGAGCCAGGAAAAGAGAAGTTGATCCTATTGCTCTGATCAACATCTTTGTGCGGTTTTGAGAGGAGACGCGGTGGAATCACCATATTTACCACAAATCGATGGAATCTATGGCCTTGGAAGACAGCCTTGAATTGCTGTTTCCAGATGAGAAAGTTTTTCTCATCCAACCACATTGAATAGGTGAGAGAAAGTGATAGGAGCTGTCGCCGAAGATGTGGGAGTAGTCCATGGAGGTGCTGGCGCAATCAACAGAACATGTGGAGTAGGATCCAAAAGAGAAGGCGAGCTAGCCATGGCATTGGACCTTCACGCTCTTGATACCTTGAAGAATTCAGAGAAAATGCAAGAAAATTAAAGGAAGGAGATTTTAGAGTTCGAGAGAATCTGAGTGTTATTGATTCAGAAAACATATAATCTGATACATAACAGCTATTTATACAGATAACAAAACTGAAACTAATAACAAACTGAACTGAATAACAACTTCTGCTAACTAACTGAACAGAATCAGTTTAATTCCGTTACGAGGAGGTGTTCCCTGTCTGTGATGCGCAAAACATAACATACAGCATCTCTTACACAAACTGACCGCAAAACAGATGTTTGGAGGAGTGACAGTGAGGTAGTTTAATCATTCAATTTGTTTCATTCATCAGTATAGATGTTCCAAACTTCCAAAAGATGAGAGAGCCCATATCAAGGAACTTCTATCTGTCACCTAATATGACAAATCTCTCATTTTTTGGAGTGAATAAGAAATATTAAAAGAGAAAGAAACAAGTAAAGAGGATAAGATGACCTCCCAAAGAAATTAATAAAGACCCACAATAGTCAGGAAATTGGTCCTCCAAAGATACATGCGAAATTGATTTGGTCGAATCAATTTGGGGGATCAAATTGAAGTCCAAAGATACTTTAAGGAACTAAATTTATATCCATTTAACATTGAGGGACCAAATTGATATCCAAAATCAGAGGAACCAACTTAATGTCTCTACCTTTGGAGGACCAATTTGAGCGTTCAGTTAACTTAAAAACAAAAAATCACATAAATGCCAAAGCAAAGCTCACCAAATTCTCGGCATCTCTGAGCAGAGAAACCCGTCTAAATTAACTGTTATCTGAGCAACATAACATAGGTAACACCATAAAGTAATACTTGAAAATTCTTGCATTCCAATCCAACCATTTACATGTAAAAGTTTATTAACTTCATATCAACAATTAAATGTAAAGAATATGTGAAATATATTGAATGAATAATTACAATACAAGAGCTCTCTATATATAGAGACTCGTAAAACCTAAAGAGCTAAGTTTACCCGATGTGGGACTATCTAATATATACTGAACAATTATATACGATGTGGGACTATCTAATATATAACAAATATTCTAACACTCCCCCTCAAGCTGGAGCATATATATTGTAAGCACCCAGCTTGCCACAAATATATTCAACCCGAGGTCCCCTAAGAGCTTTAGTGAAGACATCCGCGAGTTGATTACTGGAGTTGACAAATGCCGTTTTGATTTCTCCTGACTGAATCTTTTCTCGAATGAAGTGACAATCGATCTCTATATGTTTGGTTCTCTCATGAAATACCGGATTAGAGGATATATGTAGTGCAGCTTGATTGTCACAGATGAGAGTCATGGGTTGTTTCTGTTCACAAAGATGGAGCTCCCGAATTAACTGCTTCAACCAGATTAGCTCACAAGTAGCAACTCCCATTGCACGATATTCGGCCTCTGCACTAGATCGGGCAACAACAGTTTGTTTCTTACTTTTCCAAGAAATCAGGTTTCCTCCAAAGAAAACACAATAGCCTGAAGTAGAGCGCCTATCCGAGGGTGATCCTGCCCAATCAGCATCTGAATAACCACAAATTTCTGTATTTCCCTGATCTGAATATAATAAACCTTTCCCTGGTGCTCCTTTGATGTAATGAAGAATTCTAACAGCAGCATCCCAATGAGAATCACATGGAGAATCAAGAAACTGACTAGCGACACTAACAGCAAAAGAAATGTCCGGTCTGGTTACAGTGAGATAATTGAGCTTCCCAATCAACCTTCGATAACGTCCAGGATCAGATAATGGCTCCCCCTGTCCGGGCAACAACTTGACATTGGGATCCATGGGTGTATCAACTGGTTTACATCCCAACATTCCAGTCTCTTCTAGGATATCCAAGGCATATTTCCTTTGACAGATAGAAATGCCCTTTCTAGATTGCGCCACCTCAATTCCCAAGAAGTAACGCAGCTTCCCAAGATCTTTTGTTTGAAATTGACTGAATAAATGCTGTTTTAACTGATGAATTCCTTCTTGATCACTTCCGGTGAGAATGATGTCATCAACATAGACTAACAAATAGATGCATTTGTTAGGAGATGTGATCCTATAAAATACAGAATGGTCAGCTCTACTCCGGATTAAGCCAAACGCCTGAACAGCAGAACTGAAACGACTGAACCATGCCCGAGGAGACTGTTTGAGACCATATAATGATTTGCGAAGACGACACACCTTCCCAGACTCCCCCTGAGCAACAAAACCAGGTGGTTGCTCCATGTAAACTTCTTCTTGTAAATCACCATGAAGAAAAGCATTTTTGATGTCAAGTTGTAGGAGTGGCCAGTGGCGAACAGCAGCAAGGGCAAGAAATAAGCGAACCGATGCCATCTTAGCAACAGGAGAGAATGTGTCGCTATAATCAAGACCAAAGATTTGAGTAAAACCTTTTGCAACTAAACGTGCCTTGAGACGATCAATATGGCCATCAGGTCCAACTTTCACAGTAAAAACCCAGCGACAACCCACTATAGACTTCTCTGGGGGAGCAGAAACAAGGTCCCAAGTGCCATTGGTATGAAGTGCGGTCATCTCATCTAGCATCGCTTGGCGCCACCCTGGATGAGAAAGTGCTTCACCTGTGGTTTTAGGAATAGAAACAGAAGAAAGACTAGAAACAAAGGTGAAATGAGGAGGAGAAAGACGGTCATAGCTCAAAAAGGTATAAAGAGGATAAGGATTACGAGTAGTACGTGTACCTTTTCTTTGAGCAATAGGAAGAGCCTCTGGTGAAGGATCCGGAGGGGAAGAATCAACTGCAGGGGGCAATGAGTCAGCAGGGATCGAGTTAACAGGAGGCACAGTCTTACGACGTTGATAAGTGAGAAGTGGACGTTCCTCAGGTAGTGAAGCAATATGTTGCTTATCTGGAATAGAAGTACCTGCAGCTGGCAAAGACAAGTCTAGAAAGGGAACAGGAAGAACATGATCAACTTGTGACAATGAAGACGGGTTAGAATTAAAGGGTTGTTGATCAAGAAAGGTGACATCAACGGAAACTAAGTAACGCTTGAGATCGGGAGAGTAACAACGATACCCCTTTTGAAGACGAGAATAACCAAGAAAAATGCATTTAAAAGCTTTGGATGTTAACTTGTCTTTACCAGGAGTAAGATCATGAACAAAACAGGTACAACCAAAGACATGTGGGGATAGAGGATAGAGAGGAACATCTGGAAACAATAAGGTATAAGGAATGTCATTATTAAGCACAGATGAAGGCATGCGGTTGATGAGAAAGCAGGAAGCAAGTACTGCATCGGCCCAGAAGTGAAGAGGAACATGCATGTGGATAAGAAGAGTTCTTGCAATCTCAATGAGATGTCTATTCTTTCGTTCAGCTACTCCATTTTGTTGTGGAGTGTGAGGACAAGTGGTTTGGTGTAAAGTACCCTTTGTGGCTAAGAAATTAGAAAAGTCAACAGAAACATATTCCTTAGCATTATCACTTCGTAAAATACGAATAGAAGCACCAAATTGAGTATGGATTTCAGCAGAGAACTTTTGATAAATAGAAAATAACTCAGAACGGTTTTTCATTAAATAAATCCAAGTACAACGGGAAAAATCATCAATAAAAGTAACGAAATACCGAAATCCTAAAACAGACACACTACGACTAGGACCCCAAATATCTGAATGAATAATAGAAAAAGGAGCATCAGCTCGTTTATTGACTCGATTAGCAAAGGAAGAGCGTATGTGCTTTCCTTGCTGACATGACTGACAATCTAAAGTCTGAAGACCAGATAAAAGAGGAACCATCTTTTGTAATTTTGAAAGACTAGGATGCCCAAGACGACTGTGGATGAGTTGTGGAGATTCTGTGATAGAACAAGCAACTGAAGGTCTCGGCACAACCAGGTAGAACAGACCCCGTGACTCACGGCCCACTCCAATCGTCTTCCCCGTACCCGGGTCCTGCACAGAAACAGAATGATTTGAGAAGGTGACGATACAGTTAAGAGAACTGATCAATTTACTAACAGATATTAAATTATAAGGGATGTGAGGAATGTAATAGACAGATGTTAAGGTCAATGAGGAGGTTGGACAGATTTGTCCAATCCCATGAACGGGAGCCTTAGTTCCATCAGCAAGAGTAAAGGAGGGTAATTTATCAGAATAAGTAAGAGATGAAAAGAGTTCCTTATTACCACAGAGGTGATCAGTAGCACCTGAGTCAAATATCCAAGGACCAAGTGATGTAGAATGAGAAACACAAGCAACAGGATTACCAGTTTCTGAAGTCTGAGATTGAGGAGAGGCTTTCCTGAGAAGGTTCTGGAATGCTGCATAGTCTTCAGAGGATAGAGAGACTGTACCATTTGAAGCAGTATCTGATTGAGCTATATTAGCAGCAAAAGAAGGTCGCAGATGAGGATACTTTGTGTAGCAGCGTTCCTCATAATGACCAAGTTGCTGACAGTAATGACAACGAGGTCGCTGACCACGTCCGACTGGGCCTCCTGGGCCACGGCCTCCTGGGCCTCTACCACGACCACGTCCACCTCCAATATTCCCGCGAAAGTCATTACGGGAAACTAGAGCAGTAGGATCAACAGCGGAAGATGATGCAGGAGCAGATTTCTTATTCAAATTCAGAAGACGCTGATATGTCATGGATAGATCAGGCTCCCCACTCGTCAAAATAGTATCACGGACATTATCATATTCTTCGGGAAGGCCAGAAAGTGTGGCAACCATAAAGAGACGTTCTACCTGTTTTCGATATGCAGTAGCATCAGTAGGGTAAGGCAGCATATCCAAATATGCCTGCATCAAAGATCGACTCTTGCCAACATATGTCTCCATCTGAATGTCGGATGATTTGCTTAATTCCATAAACTGAGAGATGATGAAATAGAGTTGCTGAACATCATTAGTGTAGAGGTTCTTTGCTTCCTCCCATACTTCAGTGCAAGTTTGAAATGAATAAAAGATATCCAAGACGACTGGATCAATAGATTGCCAGAGGATACTCAGAAGCTGGTTGTCAATCTTCTCCCAATCAGATTTGTCCTCTTTAGGGACATCAGTAGACTTAGTTGTGAGATGGTTCCCATATCCTTGTCCAAAGAACCAAACTCGAACAGAGGTGGCCCAATTTTTGTAATTAACAGATCCCTTCAATTTTGAAGAGGTAATGGACCCCACATTGGTAGAGATGATATTGGGAGAATTTTTCATAGGAGGAGATGGAGAATTGACCTCTGAATGAATAGAAGAGTTCGTTGCCATAGGACGAAATCACAAAGATATAAACCGAATAAATAGAAACGAACCTGATCACCAATCAAGAAGCGGTGCGCACCAAAAATTAGACCCACAAAGAAACAACCACAGATCCAGGAAGAGGAGGAGGAGACGAGCTTCTCTGTCCAAGATCGGTCGGAAAAAGTCGCCGGAACAGTGCTCACGCGCCGGCAGAAGGTGGCGCGCGGTGGCGCGTGAAGCCCACGCGCAGAGGAGACAGGCGGCGCGTGAGAGCGCGTGCCAACTCCGATGATGACCGGACCACCGCAGAACTGGTCGCTGGAAGGAGAGGGTGTTGATCGCGTGGTGTCCGAACTGAAAACTCGCCGGAAAAGTGCTCTGGCGGCCTGAATAGTGGCTGACGACAGTTCTGGAGACCGTTGGAGGTGTGGACGCGTGCAGAAGGTGCTTGGAGGGGACTTACAATCCTTGATGGCTTGCCGGAAGGACGCACGGCAAAGAAAAGATGACTCCTAGGCGGAAGCTAGGGTTCCCACAACAAAAGAACAGCTCTGATACCAAGTTAAATGTAAAGAATATGTGAAATATATTGAATGAATAATTACAATACAAGAGCTCTAACATAAAGAGCTAAGTTTACCCGACGTGGGACTATCTAATATATAACAAATATTCTAACATCAACCTTCAAGATTGCAACAATTACTTCATAACAGATTAGAAAACTCATTATCAATTTGCAATTCAATGCTCAGAAAGTAAAGTCATAATTAAAACATTTGTATTTTAGATAGCCCCAGCTACTAAATGCCATATGTAAAGATATAAGATATTTAGTGCAAAACCAAAAATTGTGTGCCTAATGCCTATAATACCATCGTACAGTCCAGCAAGTACAATGTACGATGTCTGGTTTCTGTTTGCGACTTAAGTTCCAAGAACAAGCAAATCCATAAATTGCCTTAAGTGAGTGCATTGAATATATAATAATAATGAAAATACAATATTTGTACCCCATAATAGAATTAATCCAATGTACACTAATATATGAGACATTAAAGAAGAAAACAAACAAATGCATCATAACAACAACCCATTACCATATTTAGTTTGCTTAAATTCCTTAAGATCCTCGTATGAAAGGTCTTGATAATCTTCAGGATACTGAACCCGAAAGCTAACCTGCAAAACATCCATGAAATTGAAAAAAATTAATAACATGGAACTAATAACAACTACAGAATCCAGTCCTATCTGGAAATAAGTGTAACGTGTGAATGATGCAGGAATAATATCATGTCTCACAATGCTATAACAATGTTGAGAAACTTCGGAACTATAAGAAGAATGTGCAATCTTTTATTGGATATCGATAATAACAATATTCATTTTAAGGTCACACATGAGCTTGAAACCATGCACAACAGAGGGAGTTCAACAGTTGCAGAGCAAAACTTTGATTCCAAGTTTCAGTTTCCAACATGGAAGACTCACCAACGATACAAGTGACTCATATGCAGGACGGAAAACCTGCAGCCTCCTATTTCTCTCGGCTTCAAAGCATGCTTCATTACTAAAAGAAATATAGGACTCCCTGTCAGATATGCAATAATCATTCTTACAATTCAGTCAAAGCAATACCCAGTAAAAACACTGCTTTCAAGAGGGGGGAAACCACCTTTTAGTCAAGTTCAACTGGAGGCTATGCCAAAAGTTAAAAGTCATAGAAGCAATAACATATTCAGGATGTGAAGCAACTTCCAACAATGCATGCACTATTAACATTGATTCATCTGAACCTGAAAAATTATTTTATCACACTTTAGATCCAATAGGTTCAACACCACCCAGAACCATGAGCAACTCGCCAAAACTTCGAAGTTATTCACACCATGCACGAGAAAGCACCAATGTTTCTCAAAGAGAAACAGATAAAGATTATATCAATGTACACGTACCAGTTGCAATTAATTCCACATATGAATCACCCATGTCTGCAAATAACCTAGCAATTGCCTTCACATCTTCCTCATCCTAATGGCAGATAAAAGGATCATGAAAACAGTAGACCTATGGGTAACAAGTATAGCATGCAATTGTGTTTAAACTTTAAACTAAGAATGTCAAAATCATATATGATGAATGAAACATCTTTATGACCATACAAGATGGGGAAGAAAAATTAATCATCTTCTATGTTCATGGCCATTCACATACAGTTTAGAACTGAATTCCACAAAAAGAATTTTGGATAAGAAAACTTTGGTTTAATACTGTTACGAAGATATTTTTCAGAAAAACTCGCAGACTAGTCAATTTTTTGGTGACCGAGACACGTCAACAAATTATATAGAATAGGTGTCACACTAACACAAGTATTATACAGACACACCAACAGATCAACAATTTCGCAAAATAAATAACTCAAATATCCCTATTTATCCATCAGCAAAAAGAACAAAGTAAATAAAATGCATTTAACCAGTATTAAAGTTCAACACTTAATTTACCACTGCTTTTGAAACCCTTACAGCCTAAATAGAACAAAAGATAATTTATAAGCTAAACTTCCAAAAGATTAAGACATGCACCTGAGAACTTCAGTAACATCAGAATACAAATTATACAATCATGTAAGTATTAGCTTGTAGTATATCATAATGTATCTGAGAAAAATTATATAGAGCATGGTAGTTAATGACACCACTATAGCAGCATAGTCTTACATCACACAGCCTAACCGCTACGACATGTTCCCCTTGTCACATTCTTGGGAGCAGCAATAGCGGCCGGGATGGTGGAATGATAGCAACCAAATCACGGAAGTTGAGGTGACTATGATTGGGCAAACCCCAGGGCAAAGGTTCCTTGACTTGTGAGGATAGGGGTGATGGTTGATTGTATGCAGCTTTACCCTTACATTTTTGTAAAGAGGCTATTTCCCATACTCGAATCCATAACCTTCTGGTCACAAGGAGCAACCTTACCGCTGCTCCAAGGCTCCCCAACTTTCGCGGGTAGGGGTTGAGATGACTATGATTGATGGGGCAAAAATCCCTGTTTTGCCCTGCTTTTGTTCCACTACCCCCTCTGGTTTTATAAGGCCGATTTTTTAGATTTCATCCCTTTTTCGCCCATCCAAATGAAAACAGGGTTCAAAACCCCTCATTCTTCCATGAACGACGCCATAGATTAACTAGGGCTTTTTTTCTTTCCAGTTAAGCACATGACGCTTTTCCAGCAAAGCCCTTCTTTTTCCCTTAACCTCTGTTGAGTCTTTTCCTCATTCCACACTCTGTTCAAACTCATAGATCAGCCCATTTTTTCACTTTGAGTTCAACAACCAGCAGGCTTTGCCAGAAAATCATTCACTTGCTGGAAAATGGCCTAGGCAACTGGAAGTAGGAAGGGTTCCGGAAACCCAGTGGTTTTCCAACCAAGCCTACTATGTTTTGAAAAGTCCCACCTTTGTCTCACACACTCCATCCTCTGTTTAGACTTCACATGCCTCTGTTCAAGCACCTCTTTGCATTTTCCAACTGAATCCAAGCAGCCCAGCAAATTTCTGGCCAAGCCAGCTGCTGTTCCAGCTTGACGCAGTGCATGCAGCCCCTGTTCCAGCCTCACACAGTGCTGTATTTTTTTATTTTGCTATGCTTCTTGTTGTGATTGACTTCCTAGTTATGAAAGTATAACTTGGATTAATTACAATAGTGTTTTTAAGTATGACATATGATTGTTGATGATGAATATGTCTTTAATTTTAACTTGTTTTCCTATTTCCAGCATTTATATATGTGTAGTACAAATTATTTACATTGTACGTATTTTCTTTGGAATCCCAGCCATCCCGCTATTTGCTATCCCGCTATAGCATTTTGGGGCCAAACACTCTGCACTGCTATCCAGGAATGACTACTATGATTAGAGTAAACTCATTATATTTCTACTTTAAATTCAGAGTAAAATAGTCAACTACAAGAGAACAACAAAACATTTGAAATAGCTTTAGTTGACTGTAGAAATGATGCGCAAAAACTATAGCTGCTGCACTAAATTAACCAAATCAGAACTATCACAAGCAAAGAAACTGGCATTAAAAATTTTGCAATTCTGTTGACTATTTTTAAGAGATAATAAAACCATGCCTTCAGCCAACAGCTTAAGCTTTTGGGAAGTTAGTTCATGACCTGGTATTAAAGCCTGTGACAAGTGGTCTAGAGTTTGACCCTTGTCACCCTCATTCATCCAATAAAAAGTTGAATTCAAGCACAAGGTAACCCAAAAAAAATAAAGACCCGTGCATTATCCACGTTTCAAAGCCCAAAAAGGCTTCTCGCATGAGGGGGCATGTTAAGAGATATGATAAAACCATGCCTTCACTCAACAACTTAAACTTATAGGAGAGTTGGTTCATGACAACTATAACCATCAAGTAAATGCCAACAAAGTGAACTAAAGTCTATCATCAGGAAATTTGTTAGAATATGCTCTAGAATACTGTTCCAATCAAGTAGACAATCCCTCACTCCCTGGAGCAAGCAGATTGGGAACTCAAAAAAGTGTTTACCTTCGTAGGATCAGTAAGGTGTGCTTTAAGATTCATAACTTGAGGTACAATGACTTGAATTAAGGGCATGTTTGCAGAAACACCATCAATGTTTCCAGCTGCTGTGTAGTGTATTAACTCAGAAATCACTGCAAAGAGACAGAGAAAAAGAGGGGGGGATATGATATTGTCAAATAAAAAAGAAATGCACTCTGCTAAAGTATAAAGTATAAACTTCATGACTGTAACTTCATTGCTCAACAAACAAAAAGCATACAGATATTTGAAAAAACAGTATGAATATTTTCCATGTTGTCGTACCATTTACAGATGCCTCTGAAAGTAACTCAGAATTCAAGCTTGACAATGCTGTGAGAACTAGTGGATGAGAACTAAGAACAGATCCGGGGAACCTGGAAAACAAAAATAAGAATTCATTTAAGGCCAGTAGAATAAGGTTTTAATATTTCTACAATGAAGATAGATAAGTTATCTCCATTTCCTCCCAAAACGATGTCGTTTTGGGTTGAAAGATAAAAAAAATTATAATGAGAAAGACTATTATAACCCTAAAATAAATTATAATTACAAAAATAAATTGATTTCTGTCCCAAAACGACATCGTTTTGGCATCAATGTAGATAACTTATCTACATTGACAGTAGAAAAAACGAACCCATAGAATAAACTCCTTTTTCCGTATTAAAGTAGCCCTCAATATAAGTTTTATAAAAATGATATTAAACTTAAATTATCCATCTAAATTTCATCAAGTTGTAATAAACAGTTAGAAAAACCTGAAGCCTCTGCACATAATTTTATAGATATCACGTTGAGACCCATTATCAGCATTTTTAGATATCCACCATACTTTTTATCACTTTCACTTGACGGATAGTCTAATATCAGTAGAAATCAAAAGTATTCATTCATTTTTTCTTCATATGAAAAGTCAATAATAAATGTTCATATAAAAAAGCAAAAACAAATCTGATAGTGAGTTGTGTATCAGGCTAAGACAGAGGACTTAATTGTTTATAAAAAAACAAATGCCTACAAAGCTTAAAACTGGAACAACAGGGTACTGACAGTAATTAAATTTTCCTCCCATCCATTACACAATTTAAATGCATTTTGATGCCCAAACAGTTCTTACAAGAAGAACTTTAGCAAGAATACTATATTAACATTATCAGCAATGCACCATTTGATAAACAAAATTTAGTTACAGGCATAAACAAAGTAAAAATTTGTACCCATGCTTTAGGCGAAGCCACGAAGCAAATGCCTCAAGAACCTGACATGTTAATATAAAAAAAATCACCATAAGAACACTTTAACAATAAACCTCAGTACAAAATATCACATAATGGAGGGTAAATAGAAAACAAAATTCACTGCTCACCTGCTCCTTAAGCTCGGAAATAGTCAAACAAGCTGTCAAGATATTAAGAGCAACCTCCATTTGAGAAGTAAGCTCTTTTTCAAACTGACGTCGCCTTTCTGGACGAGCTGCTATCTTATGATTTAATACTTCCTGCTTATAAAGATAAAATACATAAAAAAAAATGTAATACACAAAGCACCAAATAAATTGTTAATAAACTTACTTTAATTAAAATATTTGTTTACAACCATTTATAAAATAATTTATGAGTTGCATGTCCTTAAGCGCCACATAAAACACTATCCGACAAGCCAGCAACTTCATAGATTATAACAACTTGGCGTTTAGTCACTCGAATATAGATATTTGTCTCATTAATAAGATGGAAAGATGGCGCATGTCGTTTAGTCACTCGAATTTAGATATTTGTCTCATCGATAAGATGGAAAGATGGCACATGTTCCACGCACGTCAGCTTATATACCTCTGGTAAAACCGTAAGTAACTCCAAGAATCCTGGTATATATTCCGGATGGGAATCCATCTCATCCCTAAGCCATTTGACGATACCACCATCTCCCCAGTCTTCGGCAGGCACGTGCACAGCCAACGCAGCCACTGCAATGCTAATCTACAAGTGCAGACAATTTTGAAGAATACATTTGGGTACATTAAACTTCCATATAAAAAGCACAAAACTTCGGACAAAAACAAACTGTTAACAAGATAGAAGGGCATAAGGAACCTCTATACGATACCTGAGTTCTGACTTTTGGAGGACCCTTGTGAAACTTTTTCAGCAAGGTCTGTGTCCAAAACAACCATGAAAGTAAAACCTATAAGCAAGCATGTAAAGCGTTGTATCTATTTAAAAATCTGAATGGTCATGGCTGGCAGTCCATAAACCAAACAATTTTATAACACATGGCACATGAGAAGACGGGAGTATATCTGTGATCCTTGTTAAGTTGGAATACAATAAAATTACACATCCCAATTTTAAATAGACACTGTCGGAACAGCTCCAACAGTGCATAGATAGATACTCGCTCACATTTAATGAGTCACGCAATGGCCGGAAAGCTGTGGAAGGGAGTTCTTCAAAGTCTCGTTGTACCTAGGTCAAACAAAAACAAGCACTCAAAAATGAAGAAGAAGAAGAAGAAGAAAAAAAAAGATCTTTTGGGTAAGTGTTTTGCAGCCAGAAATTAGCACTTAACATTCATGAACACGCACAAGCATTAACTATGAAGAATTAGTTAGTTACCTTGCTTCTTAAGGTCTGAGAACAAAATATGAGGGTTTCTAGATTGCTACTGGGATCATGAAGTAAATTATCAGCTACCTGCAGAGATTAAAACAAAATAAAAAAATAAAAAGAAGTAATAAACATATATGGCATACACAATCATGTTCGAAATTGCGTTTTTGAACTGAAATACTGAATTCACAATTCCAGAAACATAAAAAGCCCCAAGTCTCCTTGAAATCCAAATGACACAAATAGAAACGTTCCCGGAACACAACTATAAAACGTGCAGCGAAGTTATCAGTTCTAGAATCAAGGAAAAACGTCAAATCAAAACACCAGAAAAGCCAGCATCAACAAACAAAAGAAATATCGAGTCATTCACTGAAAATGAAATAGGCACAAGCGAAGAAAAAAAATAAATCGGAAATCAAATGAAATGAATCGAGAGAGCAAAGAAGGGATTGAAGAAAGAACCTGCCACGCATCCAAAGTTCGCTGAAAATCCTGGAGATAACGATCGGCTTGCATGCGCACCGCATCATCGGGGTGATGATACAGTGCATTTAGGGCTTCCTTCACAGTGTTCTGAAGGTCCATGCTCAAATCGAATCGAAGCAATGATAACGAAAGACGAAACCGAAGCTCAATCTCGCTCTGATTTAACTTAACTGTTGCTTTTCAATTTTGGTGTTCTCAGCATTCAGCAATGCGTTTTAAATGAGAGTGTCAAGTTTGCTGATAAAAGCGACGAAAGGGGTTTTTGGCGCCCGGTGAAGGGAAGGGGTTTGATAAACTTTGATAAGCAATCGTAGAGAGAGAGAGAGTATGTGTGTGTGTTTCTCAGCCGTTTGATCGATTGACGCTTGGTCAACTAAGATGTCTTTGCGCTTTTAGCAGAAGCGTTGTGCGTCTGATCTGAACACGTGGCGGTTGATTATTAAGTTGGGGGAATTGGGCCCCACTTCCAGACCGTCTATGTGTGAATCCTCGTTGGACGATGACGCCTGAACTGCAGTTTTTTTTTTTTTTTTCTATTTTCTTTAATACTTTTTACCTTCTTTTGCTCATTGGCATGACATTGTTTGAACTTCAACGTTACAACAAGGGTGACAAATGACAATAGACAAGTTTTCCAAAAAAAAAAAAAAAAAAATTGACAATAGACAAGTTTAAATTTATCCGTTCCCAATCCGATATATTTTTGTTGTCATTTTTTTGTATTTAAGTTCAATTTGGTCGGGAGTCACTAATGGATAAAATGGGATTGTCATGATATTTAAATCAAGAAATTATGTAGATAATTTTATTTCCCAAACACATATAAAAATTTTGTAAGAATTCTTAAGATTGTATATATATCGCAGAGGAATCATACGTTTACAAATTTTATTTTATAAATTATATTAAGTATGATTGATCATATACTCTTAATTGAAATATGACCGATCATACTCAATTTAATTTATAAGAATTTGTAAATAAAACATAACCTTCGCTATCTTGTATACGGCCTTGTTTCATGAATATGAAAATATAAGTACGGTTATAATAAAAGGTGATATCAAATCTCTTGTTACTGGAAATTATTTTATTTTTTTTGGTACATACTGGAAAAATTTTATCTCCCATGAGTGATAGAAAAATGGAATGGTCCCACGTTATTCTTTTTCTCTTTCGTCTAGCAATACAGTGGGCACCATTTTTTTTATCTTTGCAGGTAATGATTTTTATCTTTCTTTTTTTTTGGTAAGCATAATTTTTATCTTCAACTGCAAGAGAATACTAACACCCATAAAAAAAATGAAATAATATATTCATAAGTTTATATCATTTTGTATATGATGTCTATTACATAAGTAGCGGTATGATAGGATTATCTTATATTGTACTTGAAGAAAATTAGATAATATTAGGACATGATATAAATATTCAAAAGTTTCATATAACTTCTTTTTTTTTTGGTAAATCATATAATTTCTTTTAAATTGATTGTTTTTTATTTATTTATATATTAATTCCTATTTAAAATTATTAAAAAACATCTAGATATTTTAATATAAAATATATAATAACCAACAAAAATTTTCAAACATATATTCACTAAATAAATTTTATACTGTAGTTTTAAAATTGACTATTAATATTTATGTATTCGATGCTCTGGTAGCGAGGATTAGCCAACGACAATGGCTGACTAAAGACAACAAGACTTGTGGTAGGAAACAAGTATGCTCAACAACAAAAATCTACTATGTGGTTGATCCTTCTTAACAGGCTCCTAGTTAGAAGCATAACAAGCAAATGGAACGGGGGACCCAACGTCTGCAATAGTTAGAGACTATCATCCATATTATGTGGGATTGTAGTCATGGAGAGAGTACATGGAAGGACTGGTTTGGTAGCAGTACTCCCCATGATTTTTTTAATCTTGACCCTCAACAGTGATTTCATAGAAATGTTTATAACACGTGGGATCAAAATATCCAATGTGATTTGAGAGATGTCTTTTTCCCATCGTATTGGTTAGCAGTGTTCGCGGTTTGGATTGGATTGATTTTGGAAATAAAAATGATCTGATACAATTTTTTTGATTTGATCATATAATCATCCATTCTATTTTATTTTATTTTCAAATCCGATCCGATCCAATCCAATTTTTTTCGGTTTGGATTGGATCGGTTTTTTGTTTTTTGAAAATCCTAAAATTTATTTCATGCTTATTGTGCAAATAACATCTTTTGTATATATTGTATTTGTAAAAAAAAAAAAAATTGAAATACAAAAGCATTAGTAAATTATAATATGAGGAATGATATTGTAACAACCAAGTTGTGTTACTACCATGTTACTACCAATCAATCTCACCGTTAGATCGCCTATGTTGATCCAACGGTCATATTTATTTCCATCTTTGTATGGTTATGATTCCCCATATTTAAATTGAAAGCAATAAAAATGGGAAATAATAACCATACAAAGGTGAAAATAAATATTAAATATTAAATTTGGGAAATCATGACTATACAAAGATGGAAATAAATATAACCGTTGGATCAACATAAGCGATCAAACGGCGAGATTGATTGGTAGTAACACAACTTGGTTGTTACAATATCCTTCCCCTTATAATATAGTTTTTATTTGCAATGAGATATGAAACTCTACAAAGATAAAATTTTGTTAAAGAGGTTATACCAAAAAAAAATAATCAATAATTGTTAAAGAGATGTGACTAGATTTTTTCTTTGGTTTAGTTGATGGGTTAATGGGTCTTGGGTTTAGAAATTTTTAGGTTATGATTAGGGAAAGACCCCAAATAGATAGAGGGGAATTGATATATTGGATTGGATCGGTTTTCATCAACCCATCCTAAAACCGATCCAATCCAATTAAGTTTTGCGGTTTTTAATCAGTTTTCGGTTTTTCGGTTTTCGGTTTATTCGGTTATTGATTTTTCGGTTCGGTCACCGCGGTTTGAATAGGTTTGGATCGGTTGATGAACACCCCTAGTATTGGTATTTGTGGAAATGATGTAACCATAGTATTCATGATGAGAATTTCCAGAGACCCTATAAAGGAAAAATTGTGATTACTGATCTCTCAGATTATTGTTGCAGTTAGGGATAAGAAGAGTAATATTCATAGGAGCAACTCTAGTGGTAACCAGCCTAGAAATGGCAGCCTTCAGCTCATGGTTGGTTGAAGATCAATACAGATGGTGCTTCCTCTTGGCAAAGAAAGGTAGCTAGCTGTGTGGGTCTTATCAGAGATCATAATAGGACTTTACTTGGTGGTTTTTATCTCAAGGTAGGCTATTGCAACCCTTTAGACGCAGAATTTTGGGGCATCGTTAAAGGGTTGGAAATGGCCCGGGACACAAGTGTCAGGAGGATAGAAGTGGAGTGTGATGCTTTAAATGCCAGTACTTTGATCCAAAGTAATCATAATAATCCTAGAGATTCTCAGGTTGTCACTCAAATTCATAAATGGCTATCTCAAGATTGGACTATTCGATTCTTCCATATCAGTAGGGAGCATAATATGTGTGCTCATTGGCTTGCCAGTAGATATTTTGAAGAAGATAGGAATTTTGTTCACTTATCATACCCCTTTTCCTCAACTTAAGGAGCTCCTGCTAAAGGATGCTCCCATGTGTCAGTTTTTATTTCCTCATTTATAATCTGGTTTTTGTTTTATTTACAAAAAAAGAAAAAAAAAAACTCTAAGGATTCTAAAAATGGAAGTCACATTCGGCTCATCAACTCCTCTCCCATCTAATTCATATTCACCGACACCTTACCTTTAGGAGGCCTTTGGTATAGGAGAAAAAAAATTAGTTGGGAAAAAAAATTGCTTGGGTCATGGTGGGAAGAATTATTTGCTAGATAAGTTAAAAAAAATATGTTTGGTAGGCCAATATTTTGATAGGAAAATTTTTGAATTTTACTAATGTTGTGTTTGGATGATTGTAAAATATTAATGGGAAAGTTAATTAAATTTACCAAATTACCCCATCTGCGAAGTTTTGTTTCGTTCTCTTCTCTCACAAAATATATGTTTATCTGTCTATCCAGTATTACGGTTGGAGTAGATCTGAACACAACATAAAACAACATTGTGCAAGCGCAACACAGTCGCAGGTTGTTGTGTAGTAGCAGGAGGAGGAGGAGTAACGTGACTTACCACATGAAGAAGAAAAACCCGGTGACTAGAGCCGGGTACTTCTCGAAGAAACCCACCGAAGCTACCTTCTCTTCCCTGCAACAACAAAAAGAAGAAGAAACAACCGAGGACATTAGTGAGGACAGTAACTCGTAAGAAGAAGAAGGAACGGTCTCCACTAGTTCCAGGCATATGGCAATTACTAACCTAGGGCTGCTAAGCTGAGGTTTTCAATTGTACGAAATCTGAGGGTATTTTTGTCTTACAAAATCATGAATTATTTGCCAGCACTATAGAAACAATGTATTCCATCTTATTGAGAGTCAAAATTTTCACCTATCTCATGTGTAAAAGCTAATCACTGATAAAAAAATTTCCCACACTCCGTTTTCGTTATCCTCCTACCAAACGTGGCTGTCTGGATTCCCCTACCCTCATTTCCTGGGCAATCTTTTTTTGCCCACGTACCAAACGCCACCTAGTAACTTCCACGTCTTATTCCTTGTCCTAATGCATAGCATCTTTAAACAACTTTCATTTAAAGGAGGCACTTCAATCTACACCCATGCTACTGCTCTATATGATGGGAAATTAGTTGTCCCATAAATCATTCTTTCCCTAATTCTTCATTAGCTTCACCAAATTAGGGTTTTAGTCACTACAAATGTGAATGAAAAATCAATTTTCGACACACGAATTATAGTTAACAAGATTAGGTCGGTATGTGGTGCTCTTGTGGTAGGGGATCACTAGTGATGGAGGTGGGGATATAATTGGAGCTAGCATTAACATTCCCGGCAAAGTTCCAATGTGAAGAGAATGAAACTATGTTTAAGATAAGAGGTGTGTAACGTTTCGTGTCTTATCTTGTTCAATCCTAATCTAAGTGCTACTTAGCATAACTTATCAGGTTGTGGAAATGATACAATGACTTAACAAAATAAAAGGAAGATATGATAATCTATCGTACTCATGAAAACAATGAATAAGAGCATAACATGATAATCTATCTTATCATTTCCTTTATATATTTTCTACCAAACAAGCCTTAATTTCTTTCCATGATTTAGGAAGATTCTTAAATGAAAACAATATTAATTTAATCAAGATTGGCACACTATATATAATAGGATTGGATATTATAACAATCAATTAGTATTACTATCAATGTTTATTTTACTAATAATCAATTTCACCGTTAGATCGATTATGTTGATCAAACGGTTATATTTATTTTTATCTTTGTATGGTTATTATTTCTCATATTTAATACTTTATATTTATTTTCGCTTTTGTATGGTTATAATTCCCTATATTTAATACTTTATATTTATTTCCACTTTTGTATTGTTATGATTCTCTATATTTGATGTAAAAACATTAAATACGGGGAATTATAACCATACAACGATGGAAATAAATATAACCGTTGGATCAACATAATCAATCTAACGGTGAAATTGATTAGTAATAAAATTAATTAGTTGTTACAATATTTACCCTATATATAATTTAAATTATGTAGGAGAAGACCTTAATAAATCATCACATTTTCAAATCCAACATGTGATTCGAGTTAACCTCTTATTTACACATTAGGTTATA
This sequence comes from Gastrolobium villosum, assembly GCA_032173675.1. Taxonomy (NCBI): domain Eukaryota; kingdom Viridiplantae; phylum Streptophyta; class Magnoliopsida; order Fabales; family Fabaceae; genus Gastrolobium; species Gastrolobium villosum. Next base: position 61,272 of record JAVKPL010004231.1, read on the forward strand.
GGGGTGTTCGCGATTTGGATTGGATCGGTTTTGGAAGCAAAATTCATCCGATCCAATCCCTTCAGTTTGCTCATGTAATCATCCATTCGGTGTGGATTTTTTTTCAAATTGGATCGGATCCGATCCAATTTTTTTCGGTTCGGATTGGATCGGTTTTCGATTTTTTTAAAATCCTAAAATTTATTTCATGATTATTGTGCAAATAACATCTTTTGTATATATTGACTTTGTAAATTTATTTATTTTTGAAATACAATAGAATTAGTAAACGATAATATAGTTTTTTTTACTATGAGATAGGAAGCTCTACACGGATGAAATTTTGTTAATGAGATGTGACTAGGTTTTTTCTTAGATTTAGTTGAGAGATTAATGGATCTTGAGTTTAGAAATTTTTGGGCTATGATTGAGGAAGAAAGGGCCAAGTAGGTAGAGAAAAATTAATATTTTGGATCGGTTTTCATCAATCACTCCGAAAATCGATCCAATCCAATTAAAATTTGCGATTTTTTTTTAATTTTCAATTTTTCGATTTTCGATTTATTCGATTCGGTCATCGCGGTTTGAATCAATTGGTGAACACCCCTATTAAGTTAGGCAAAAATCTATCAATTTACATATTTACCTAACTTATGAAACAAATACTTAAATATTTTAAAGTATTGTTCAAAAAAAAAAAGGGAAAGGAACCAAATAGGATTGTCTTACAAAATTAATTTGAAAATATAAAAAATAATTTATCATAACATTTTCTATTTTTACTCTACGAAAATTATATATATATATATATATATATATATATATATATATATATAAAGGCAAAATCATTAGTTAAAATAAATAAATCTTCACAAAAAAAAATAAAAAATCAAAGATAGTGAAATTATTATTCAAATGATGCTCCAAAGAATATTTTGACAACCAGTATGCACATCCATTGCTTTCTCTAAACACGTGAACTAGATAAATACTTAAATAATTTAAAGTATTGTTCGAAAAATAAAGAAGGGAAAGGAACCAAATAGGATTGTCTTACAAAATTAATTTGTAAAATAAAATATAAAAAATAATTTATCATAACATTTTCTATTTTTCTATTGTGCTGGATCTTCAAGGATTTTATTGTAAATATATATATATATATATATATATATATATATAATCACAAATAAAAACCTCCATCTCTGACATAGTTAAAATAAAAAATAATTCATATGATTCACCAAAAATAAATAAATAAATAAAAAATCAGCAAGAGCTGCCTTCCACAAGCACTAGCCATGTGGCACACCCTTCTCTCATTTACTAATAATTTATGAACTACGAAAAAGTTTCACCATTAATGATCTCTCATAACTCTCATCATTAATTGACTCCAACGTCACACTATTAATTCACGATTAATGCACCAACATTCAAAATTGGAGTTTTCTTCTTACATCATAAAAGTGAGTTTCAACTTGACATTGTGACACGACGAGTATATGCTACATACTAAAATTTTTAGTCGTGTGGGGTGTGTGGGGAAAAATATAAAATCAAAAAACGAAACTAATGAACTTAGAAAGCTATTAAAAGGAATCATCAAAAAGCCAATATAGAATAGGAGCAATCATCAAATAAAATGGTCCAGTTTTTGAATGTTGGTAGTGTAGTTGTAGGCATTAATACAATACAGGCAAGGTTATTCACCAAAAAAGAAAAAAGGAAAAACATTGTTTTATAAAAATAGCCCCTGGTACCTTCTTGAAATTCTGCTATAATATAGAATTATTTTATTTTATTTTATTTATAGTATTAATTGCTTTTGTATTTATTAATTAATGACCAAGTTGAATATTTTTGAATGATATTTAATATATTAAAGGAGACAAATAATTTGGTGGACTGTGAATCATAAACCCTACCCGTGTCCACGCATGAAACTTTTATCGAATTACAAACTCTAACAATATCATGGCATACTCAAATATCCATAACCTTGAAACAATATATATATATATATATATATATATATATATATATATATATATATATAAGAAAAATATTTCTCAAGCTGTTTGAGATAAGTTTATCTCCGATCACCCCAAAACTTTGTCATTTTGATTATTTATTTCCTTATATTTATTGATTCACCTTTGAATGATTATGATTCCCCTTTTCTCTCTCTTCTTTTATCACCATTGATCCGTCTTTATGCTATTATGATTTAGTAGCTGAAGATAAAATTATATCCGACAGCTTGAAAAATGATAAGCCATATATATACACGGTATGTAACTTACCTATGGGGGCGTTTGGTTGAGGAGAAAATTTTGGAATACTATATATGTATATATATATATTTTATATAGGGAAATGTGTTGAAAAGTGACTTTGATAGGAAAATGTAAAAAAAGTAGTTTGGTTGGGTAAAATTTTACCATTTTAAAGGGAAATTCTCTGGAAATTTATATATATAATATATATATATATATATATATATATATATATATGATGGGTAAATACTATGAAATGACAAATTTAACCCCAATACAATTATGAGTGCAAGTGGCCACTGCGTATGCCATTTGTCCTCACACACACATATATATATATATATATATATATATATATAGTGGATCCATCAAGAGATTGAAGACTATTTGGTTTTGCTGATGGACATTGTGCATATATGAAGTTGAAGAAGATGAGGATGAAGGAGTGTGTGTTTGCTCACTATATATATATATATATATATATATATATATATATATATAAACCATCCCATCAGACCCTGATTTGAAGTTTCACTCTCCACCTCCGTTAGATCTTAGCCGAAATCTCAGGCGGGAACGGTCATGTGTCAAACTTCAAATTTAATACTGGTCTCAGAATTGGTTATATATATATATATATATATATATATATATATATATATATATATTAAGGACCTGAAGGTAGATTTGGCACTTATAGCAAAAATCCTATATGGGTTGTCACTTTTATTGGTGAAAGCACTCAAACTTAGTAAAGCCCGATATTAATAAAACCCTATATATATATATATATGTGTGTGTGACGTTCTTTGACAAATATTATATGTATTTGATTTACAATTTTTTCTTGTTATTGTCCAAATGGTGGTTGTAATAAGCAACTGGTTTGCACCGTTTATGAGTGAGACAATTACCAAAATGGATATATTTTGCTAACTGTGAGGAATTATGTGTGAATTTTACTGAAATATGATGAACCAAAAATGTCATATGTGAAAAGAAATTCGCTACTCAATGCTTCCAATTTTATGTATTTGATTTGTGTGTGCTTGTGTAGCGAATTGCACGGTTGTTTATGGGTTTTGCAAAAGTTGGTTTGATTCTAACACCATCTCGTAATGTAATCATTTGCTGCTTTCTTTTGAGATTTCACATTTTAAGATTATGCTATTGGTAAAATAATTTTTTTATATTTTTTTTATAAATTCAGGGTAATTTGGTCTATTTAATTCTTTTTCCCTAACAAAGTGGGATAGTGTTGTGTTGCATTCTTGGTCACATGACTAATGTAAAACTCCACTTCTTTGTTTCTTCTAATGAAGTACAACATAAATACTTTATATAAAATCATTCATATGTTATTTAATTTCAATATAGGGAATATAAAATATGCAAATAGCATATATATGTTGAGAATTTCATCATTTGATACATGTTTACTTTACCAAACAAAGACTTTGAGGAATGTTCCAATATATTGTGCATGCTCTGAAATATTCTAATACGGTTTTGAATGGCTAGTATTGTCGGCTTGGCAGTTGAATCTGAAGGTTCTGAAAACTTAACTATGTGTGGTTGGTCTTGTTTTGGTTTGTAACTTTCGAATTGCAAAACATATCTCATTGTGTCTAGTACTATCTCTTCAAATAGGGCCATTAGTTATTGGGTTTTATAATTCTTATGTTAAATGAGAGTTGAAATCTTATGTTGCAGTGATAAAAAGTATGTGGGATCCATGTGTTAGAAAAAATTATATGTAGGATCCATGTCAGCACGGAAATTGAAGGGTATGTAGGAAAATTTGAATTCTCATGTTGAATGAGAATTATAAAACCCTTAGCTATTTTAGTGCTAACATGAAATTTTAGATTTAAAAAGTGATTTAGATGAGTTATATGTATAGCTTCAGTATATGTATATCCCATACGTCTGTTGACTGTAACATGCTTCTCAGCATCTTTCAACATTCCAACATCTCAAGTCAAATATATACTAAGGTCTCTCACATAAGTAGGCTATCATATTTCCACAAATGTCTAAAGAAAAATAATAAAATAAGTGATTTTCCTCATTGTTGTTTCTTTCAATGATATCTTTGTTGATTTCTTATGATTCAGGGATTATGAGAGGCATTGATCATGCATTCAGGGATATATGCTTGACGGTATTTGTTTCTCTAATTAAATATAGAAATGACTACAATTGGGTTGACTCTAGCTGTTCTATATTTTTATCCGATTCTTTTTTTTTTTTAAATTTATATTATAAAGAACTACTTCAACTCAAAAGATTAAGTCATTATGTAAAATTCATCTAATAATTTTATATTTCTTTAATACACCCCATCACATATGAGTCTATTGTATTTGATGGATAGATAATATGTCATGCTTAGCCTAAGTGTGTTAAATTTTTTTATAATATTTAATTACTAGAATGAATGGTTCTTTTGTATTGTTTCGTTCGAATTTTTGTTTTTATGGAGAAATCTATAGTGACTCGTGAAAAGTTTCATAATATATTAATGAAAAATGTTTTTCTTATGTTGTTAAAAAAGATGATAAAACTATTATCTTATAAAAATGTTAGTGTAATAAAATTATAAAGGAAAAAACAAACCGATTATCTTATTATATTAGTGAAATAAAATTATAAGAGAGACCACAAATAATTGGAAAAAATAAAATATGAGACTCACATTTGTTGGGTGTGTGCAATAATTTAGTTTATCTCATGTTGAATGAGATAGGTATAACTTATATTAAATACTAATTATGAAGGGAAATACTATTCTTATGTCACATGTGACAAATTTTTTTCCTACATACTTTTCGATAATTGTGTCATATTATTATAATATAACTTATATTAAATACTAATTATGAAACTATTAGGAATGAGGATAGGATAATAACGTGATTTCCAACCTCATCCTTATTCCTAATAGAAATGAAATTGGTATAGATAAGAGTACATGACAGACAGAGCGTTATTTTAGGTTAATGTCCACCAAGCAGCCTCGATCTTTTTTTTAAAAGCAACAGCAATTTGTTCTATTCATAGACAAATGAGTTCCACCACCCAAAACATTCACACTTGCTTCCTTTGCAATGCACGAACGCAGAGGAAGTGAGAGAAACACACAGAGAAAGGTCGTGATCTCATTCTCCTCCAAACAAGGTCACGATCTTCCTCCATCTCGCCAGCTTCTCAAACTGCACCCACTTTTTATCTTCACCAGCACTACACATTGCACAAAGTTTTAATTAGTTTTTCTACATCCTTTGCATTCTGCTTGTTAATTATTGGGTCTTGAAAGGAAAAACATAAAGAAAAAAACAAAAAAAAAAAGATATAAAAGAAGGGAAACCAACATGGTGGCTGGATCATTTACTCGTTTTGTGGAGCAACAACTAGGAAAGTTCCCTCATTTTGTGATTTGTATGGTGCTTGAATGGGTGTTGATAATTATACTTTTCCTTGATGGGTTTCTTGCATTTTTTGCCAAGGAGTTTGCCAAGTACTTTGATTTGGAAATCCCTTGCTGGCTCTGCACTAGGATGAATCATGTTCTGGCTTACAAAACTCGTGATTTTTATTACAACAATTCCATATGCGAGACTCACAAGAAAGAAGTTTCGTCTTTGGGGTTTTGTCATAATCACAAGAAGCTCTCTCAAATAAGGAAGATGTGTGAAGGGTGTCAGCTTTCATTTGCAACCGGGAAGGAATCAGATTGTGATATGTATAAGTCTCTTGTGGGGATTCTGAATAAGGAAATGGAGTGCTTTGTTGGGGATGACCAAAATATCCAATTGAGTTTGATGGATGATGGGGTCACGCAGCAGGTTGATAAAATCAGTACACAGAAATGTTCATGCTGTGGAGCACCATTGAAAGTCAAGTCTTCCATTTCAAAATTGAATAATTCAGCCTCATTTTCACAAGCTCCCACTACTACACCACGAACTCATTCATACATTGCATCAAGAAATGATGAATCTCGTGCTCTCAATTCGCCTCGCATCCGGTATGCAGAACTCAAGTTTATGTCCGAAAATGGTTCAGAGCTTCCACAGAATGAGGATAGCAACAATGCAAAAAATCAGTATATTAAATGTGAGTGGATATAAAATATAAATTTCCTGTGAATATATATGTTAGCTTGTGCAGTTTATACAAAAAAAATGCATGCTTTTACTGGTTTTTGAGTTTTTTTAATGAGACAATGACTCAAAAGGTGCCATTATATAACTATGTTGATAAATAATGTTCCTTTCATTTTTCTATGCAGTGAAGGAAGAAGCCAAAGGTGCTTCTTTGCCTCTATTGACAGAAGGAGAGGACTTAAACAATGAGTCCCCGAGAACCCCATTTTTTGTAAGGGGAAATAGGTTCTTTGTGGCCCCACTTACAGATTCTCCAATCAACAGTCCAAGATTGTCTTACTTGATTAACAAGAAATCACCACTGGAAAAGACAGAATTTGCCTCTGACTCCAACGAGGGAAATAGTCAAAATGAAGAAGCAGATGATGCCATCTTAAACAATTTGAAGAGGCAAGTTAATTTGGATCATAAGTCACTCATGGCTTTGTGCATGGAGTTGGATGAAGAAAGAAATGCTTCAGCTGTTGCTGCCAACAATGCAATGGCCATGATCACGCGCTTACAGGAAGAGAAGGCAGCTTTGCAGATGGATGCATCGCAGTATCAGAGAATGATGGAGGAGCAGATTGAGTATGATGAAGAAGCCCTGCAAGAAACTAATGACATACTTCTCAAACTAGAGGAAGAAGTCAAAGCTTTAGAAACAGAATTGGAGATTTACAGAAATAAATATGGATGCCTAACAGAAGATGATTTTAACGAAACTTACCCTTCTTTTGGGGACAACAGCTCTCCATTCAGGTCCATTGAAGGTGAGGATAATGTTGAAAAATACCCGAATCTTCGTCGAGCTCTGTCATCAAAGACGGACAATGGAGGTGAAAAGTTCAACGAGTCACTAAAAGATTTTAAAGTGGAGAAAACATATCTTCTTGGCCGGATGAAGAAAATGGAAAACAGAAATCTCTCGGGGAAGAGTGGAAAATTTTCCTCACAATATAGCTTTGACAGTATTAATAATGTAGAGAATGAGACAGGTAATATCACAGACATGCCTACATTTACATGAATTTCATATTAAGGTTGCTTCAAGAAGCCAAAAGAAGCCTAGCTTGTGATGGATGTTGTAAGTTATTCACACACTATATACTTTGCGAAGGGGAAGTTCAAGTATCCGAATAATGGGTGAGAATTTTGTCTCTCACCATCTGTATATAATACTTGCAAAACTTCGGGTCAAAGTGTGAGAACATCCCCATTGCTAGGCCTGTAGTAATCTTAAGTAGGATAATTTGGACAAACTTGTCTAGAATTTAAATGTTTAGATGATTATTTTAAACATTTCCCTTTCTTTATTGGTTTGTACTTTATATCTTGTATGGAAGATACATAAATTATACTGCTGGCTCTGAAGCTTCGCTAATTTGTAAGTATAACCCTCCTTTGGCAATAACTTTAAATTCTTATGTTTGATGAGATCTTACCACAACTTTATATTGTTAATAATAGTAGCAAGTTTTCCATCTAAATGTAACAGAGTCATTAACATATCATATTCATTTATTGTTTATGAACAATAAGATACAGGAATATGACACATAATTTGGCGTTATCCAATCCATTTCTGACAATGTTTCAATTTTACTAACTTGGGGTAATTTTCATACCGTCTCCACTCGGGAAACGCGAATACATATCCTGCTAATACATGTGAATTATGATACAACAAATCTGGAGAGAAGAGTCCTATCACAAGAAGGTTTGAAAACGAAAACCAGAACAAGATTATTTAAGTTTCTAACATAGTGAAGCACAACTTGCCAAGTCAGATGATGCACATGGAGATTAGATGTATTTCTCACAAATGGTATCATACTATGACAATGGACACACAGACCTACAGTTCTCTGCACCAATTGACTAGGTTGTTAATAGAGCATGCTAACCAACCAACCCCACTGAATTTTTTCTTTTTATTAAATGGAAAAGCACACTGATTCATCTGTCATTCACAATGAATTATGTTGCTTTCTCGAAACCACCAGCTATCTGCATATGCAGCCATCCAGGTTGTGATCCCTGAGCATACCCTCTGGCTGCTTGTGATCCAAATATCATTCCAGCAAGGTCAAATGGCTGAGTACCAACCTGAACCAACAGATCAGCTGATTAAAATCACAATATTATGAAAATAAAAAGTCCCAAAAAACAATAAAGTGTTAGAAAAATGTTCTAGGTCTAGGTAACTATACTGAGACTGAAGAACAAATTGTCCCAATTGAGAATATTATCTTTGAAAAACACTGCAAATCTTTCAAAATGGTAGGAGGTCTCATTAAGATAGTCTTTGGAGTTATTAGATTACTTTGCACGACTCAAAAAGTCATTTTGTCATTTTGCACCTATAGTTATGTTTGGACTAGTACAAAAAAAAACGCAAAGTACAAAGAAAAATTCCCAACGTGGAGTCAATCTGAATCCAAAAGTAGAAAATTCATTATTGACTGATTAATTTCATAGAAAAGTTAATTTTGCAGTGACTTGGAAAAGTTCATTCAGCATCATCACCAATTGATCTCTTCGGCATAATTCATTTTGTATTTAATACTATGGAAAAGCTAATTTTATATTATGAGTCAATATTCTATATAACACGCGAAACAACCATAAATAAGTAACGTGTGCAAAATCTCTAAATTCTTCTGGGAAAGAAAAACAAATCTTCATATTAATAATGAAAAGAGAAAATGTCATGAATGATGCAACAAATTAAGCAGCCAACATGCAAATAATGAAAAACTTGACAGTAAAAAGCACAAGATATAACCGGTAAGCAGCAGAACATGAATCACAAAGAAGTTAGCAATCCAAGATGAAGTCTGGAGTGCAAGATTGTGAAAGCTTAAAGAACATTTCCTAAATATCAGAGTATGTACAACAAGGTTCATTTACAGTTGAGGATTCATACATCATGTTACATGTAGATCACTGTAATCTGTTAATTTACACTTAAATGAATAAGTCTGGATGACAATTAACAAGATTATTGGATTCAGAGTTCCACAGTACTCAGAAAAAGGACTCAGCTCATTCTTTTCTTAATCCTCTTCTAATTTGGTTTATAGACACTCAAAAAGGTTTGCAAGGTCCCAATAACTGCCACAACTGTTTGAATCAGATAAGTTCACTTAATTATATTTCTAAAAAATGGTAGGAAATTGTATGGAGCCCCTATACTTACAAATCGATGCATTCAATTAGTTTATTTATTAAAAAAAAAATTAATTTGTTGCAGAACTAATCATTTCAGTAAACAATTCCCAGACAATAGCACCCCAGCATATATAATTTTGCTTAACATTTTCTAAACCGGAATGGCTTTGATGGACTTACATCTTTTGAAGGAAAACATTCAATAGCAGGATTCATGTTCAGTCTCGAATTAACTGTTTCAAGCTTCATCGAAAGGAACTGCAAAAAAAAACAAAAAAAAAAAGTTATTTTGCACAGAATTAGATTCCATCATCGAGTGACAATGCTAAATTGAGATAGAAAGATGAAGATATCCACCTCAACCTGACGCTGCAGTGACTGAATATAATTGATTATCTCATCCAAGACAAGTGCTTTACCAATTACCTAAACAGTGCCAAAAAAAAAATAAGCAATAAAAATAGAAGCAAAAATATAGCAATGATGCAACATAACATAATATTAAGATTACCCTGTTACATCCAGGTACTAAATCTTGAAGAATTTTCATTCTCTCACTGATTTTTTCTCTTCTTGCCTGCAAAAACAGGTGTTGTATATTAAGTGACATGCTCCTAAATAAATAAAAGATAACTTTTTTTTTTTTTTTAAATTTGTATCAGGATCAAGCAAGGCTTGTTGATAATATTACTCTCTCTGCAAGACTGTGGCTATCGGTAGCTTGGCCTCTTCTTGCTCTAACATGTATGTAATCTTGCTTAGGTGGCTCAGAAGAAGGTTTAGCAGTTTGTTCAGGTAACTTGTTACCGGCTACTGAAGTTGCATCCGCTTCAGCTTCCAAAGCACCGTTTTCATCGGAGTGATTGGGAGAATCATCCTTCCTCCTCTTCCTAGTGTGGTCGGCGAAGGAAGGGAAATGAGGAATAGGAATAGGCATAGGCCAAATCTCGGATAAGGAATAAGAAGAAGGGTTAGCTGAAGAGAATGTTGAGTCGTTGATTATCGGAGCCTGACCCTCCATTGGAAGAAAGTGAGGGTACTACGAATAGGAATAGGAATAGTTGCTTGTCATTAATTGAGTTTCCAATTAGGAGGGAGAGAAAACATTATAAGAGTTTGAAAGACACTGAGACTGAGACTCGGACAAAGACAGAGACATAACTTGGTTTCAAGTGTGAGTGAGGTTTTAGTTTCTTATCTATCCATTACCGGTTTTTATCTCATCAACCCATTCCCATTCCCACCTTTTTAAAGAGGAAAATTAACATATGTATATCGTATGAGTGTATAACTTCGAGTAAGTATCATATTATATGTTGTGACAGTTGTGTACTTGTAACATGCATCGTACACTTTAAAAAAATATTATCTTCCTTGTTGTGCTCTACCTGTTCTTTTCAATGGAATTTATTAGCCTGCTTTTTACTTTATCTCAACGTACATGGCTCATTCCTGCCTTTCCATCCTTGGGTCAATAAAATCGGTTATATGTTCAATAGTTGGTGCCGATAAATTGCGCTGATTTGAAAGTTTACGAGAATATATTATTAAATGTTACGATAAATGTCCTGGTTTCTCCCTTACTTGGGATATCTCGAGAATTCACTCACACGCATGTATTGCAGGTGAATTGCGTCTCATAATCCAAAATGACACTCCAAATCTTATACATCAGAGTGACACGCATGTATCTTGCAGGTAAATTCCTCCTCTAATATATTGCAGGTTTTACCCTTTGTAATTATAGTTTTTTAATCTTATAATCCAGAATGATATCATTTTGAGGAAACGAATTATCACCAGAGAAATACTTTTCACTTTATATAATGTTATTGAGTTATATTAGAATGTTAAAACATATCTTTCTTGATTCCTCAAACAAAGAAGGGAAGTGATGACCTGTTTTCGTTTACAACCATATTTTAGCAATTGTTTTTTGTCAATCAATTATTATCATTTATTGAGAATTAATAATTAATCAATAATTTGATTTGCGAACTGTTGATTAACGCTTATGTAAAGAACCAATTCAACCTAAAAGCTTAAGTTGATGGGTGAGTGCTATTTAATGGTTTTATATATCTCAACATGAACGAACAAAGAAATTATACTTAAAAGAAAGTGGGGGCGGCAATGATCGAATCCGGGACACAAGCTCTGATACCATATAAAGAACCGATTCAACCCAAAAGCTTAAGCTGGTGGGTGAGCGCTATATAATGGTTTTATATATCTCAACAGCTTAAAATATGGTTGTAAGAGATTATAAACTAAAATAGGTTGTCATGTGTTCGAATCTCCTTAGTACCATATTTGGGAGGGGTTCAAAGCCTTAATCCTGAACCCGCTCCGAATCGGATTAGTTGCGAAGTTGGAATATTTCCTAAATAGGGTGTAAGTATAATTTTCCTCAACAAAAAATATTTAAACAATTTAAAAAAATGAATTTTTTGTTTTGTTATTTATTTATTTATTTATTCATTCTTGCAGTTTGAAATTGCTTCTCAATTAATTATAGATCATCTTTCTTAAAAGAAAAAAGAAATTGAGATTATTGTAAGCAAATTAAGAAAAGAGAATGAAGCTAATAAAAATAAATAAAGGCCGTCTACTAAAATAAATAAATAAATAAATAAAGGCAAGACACGAAAGGAGAGAAGAGACAGCCAATGAGATATAACCATCCTTTTTATTGTTTGAGAAAATCTCCAACGCAAATGTCGAAATGGAAGAACCCTGCATGCTATGCTTTCCTCTTTATCTTTTGGACCCGATTATCCTTCATTCAGTTATCAAGGACACAAGGGGTAGTCCAAGGTTCCAAATTGGGGGCACAGACCTACAATTTTCAAGATCCTAGTCGTTTACATATCAATCAATTTGATAGTAATGAATAGACCCTTGAGTTGATTCTTCTTGTTATATTCATATTCCTATTTTGTATGGTTAACAGAGTGCTATCTCTGATGGCGTGGGTTATTGGTCGCAAAAATTAGCACATAATAATCTATATACATGGCATTACGAAGAAAAATAAAAAGGAAAAAAATAAATTTGATTATACATATTTAACAGTTTAAGGCATATTTTAATAATATATAATATGATTATTCATCAAAATAAAATAAAATAATATATAATATGTTTGATTTCTGCTTGAAAAACTTCCAATTATAGTTTAGTCCAAAATTTCTTTATTTTATTGCCTAACTCGCTTGCTAGGAACTCAGAAGTATCCCTTAAAGTTGATCATCCCCCGTTATAAATACAAAGTGTTCTAAACCAAGGTACACATTTTTTTCCAACATTTATACCGAAACTTGCTTGCACAAAATTTGACTTTAACATGAGAGTGTCTTACAGGTGCATTTCCTGTTGAGATATATAATTCCACATTAGTTGTATGAGCAACTATTGTGAAGTTTATAAGGCCTTGGACACTTTTATCCTTTGAGCTAGCTATTGGAGTGGTGTATCCCAAGGTTCTTTACATAGTATCAGAGTCTCGCCGTCCCCCACTTTCTCTTGTGGAATTTCTTAGCACAGGTAGGCTAGGCCTGTTGCATTATCCACTCTTCAAGCCCAATAGGCTTTCGTGTGAGGGGCGTGTTGAGATATATAGTCCCATATTGGTTGGATGAACAACTAATGTGGAGTTTATAAGGCCTAGGGCACTCCCACCCTTTGAGCTAGCTTTTGGGGTGGTGTATCCCAAGGTTCTTTACATGGTATCAAAGCTTCACCGTCCCCCACTTTCTCTTGTGGAATTTCTTAGCACAGGTAGGCTGGGCCTGTTGCATTATCCACTCTTCAAGCCCAATGGGCTCTCGTGTGAGGGGGCGTGTTGAGATATATAGTCCCCACATTGGTTGTATGAGTAACTAATGTGGAGATTATAAGGCCTCGGGCTCTCTCATCTTTTGAGCTAGCTTTTGGGGTGGTATATCCCAAAGTTCTTTACATTTCCCACCTTATTTCATTGAAGACCCATGAGTAAAGCTATACCAAATCACCAACAAAGAAAGATTTATCAAATTATGGTCAGCTTAAATAATGTAAAGTGATCATAAACCAAATTCTCTGTTAGTAGATTTGAGAAATTGACTTTGAAGGACATTATACTCATAGGAGCAATAACCAAATAATAACGTGTGCATGAAATCATTGTTATCCTAATTGTAATGATGCTGGGTCCTTTCATTCATTGCAATTTGAAAGAACCATGATATCCTGCTTTTAACTTTTACTTAGCATTGCTTGAAGTCTTATGTTGAATAAGATGCCAAAAATCGGGCCCTATCAAAAATTCAAATTATTCTCTTCCCTGCCAACATTTATGAGAACTGCAAAAGAATACGAGGTCTCTTTATAGTTTACAAAACTCACAAAGAATCATTAATAAAACTTAAAAAGAAGAGAAAGGAAAATATATTGGATTTGCGTCCTTACAATTAATTATCATGCATATAAGACGTAGTTCAAGTGAAAGGAAATTTAACAAACTTTAAATTATTAGTGGAGGGACCTTTGCAACATCAAATGCTGTGAGAAAACTTCATCAACAAAATAAAATCAAAACATAAGAATAATGTGCACCCTCTTTATGGTGCACAAATCTGCAGCCACTAGAGAATTAGATTCTATGACAATATATTTATTTATCGTTTAACCTGGATCTCATTCTTAGTATTCTATTTTGCAACCATTTAAGTTGCAAAGCTAATCGAAAATCCAAGGACTAAATTGTCTCAGCTTTAATCGTCAAATCCATCTTTGCCGGAGTTTGAACTCCCATTTCATATATACACATGAACTCCGTTTTACACACATGTACAGTTGAATATCACTATAGACTTAAGATTTTAAACTTTAATTTGTTATATTTTGCTAGTGCTTGATGATTGACTAATATATTTTTCATACAAAAATAGGTTTTATCAAATTATAGTTTAAGTTAAATGATCGTGATCCTATGATGCTGATAATGATTTGGTTAAAAGATATTAATTATTAAATAATTACGATAATTATAGTATTTTTGAAAAAAATTATGAAGGTATCAATAAGTGGAAGTTTCTTATTAAGGAGGGTTATATTTACAAACTCTTACAAATTATACTATATACTCCGACGAGTATACTAATTGGGAACGTATTCTCAGAAATACATAATATAGTTTGTAAACAAAAAATTTATAAATATAACTTATTCCCTTCTTATTAAAAGATTCTGGGAAGATTTTATCAAAATAAAAAATAAAAATTTGGGAAGACTTAAAAGAGAAAAAAGATCCACTTCTTTCTCCCATGATTGCACCTTAAAAGAGTTGTATACAAGTAGAAAAGTAAAAATAAAATAAAATAAAAATTACGTTTTATTTTATTTTCTTGACCCAATAAAATTAGTATAAATAAAAGAATTGTAACAACAAAAAAGAAGGACCAAAGAGTAAAAAGAGAAAGAAGAGGGGAGTATTAGGGATATGTTATAGGGATAAATGAATTAGGGATCTTTCAGGGACTTTTGATACGACTCTTGAAGAACTAGACTTATATGTTTAAAATTGGTTGTTGGAATCAGATTTAGACTTATATAAAAATTCATTTAATAAAAAGATTTCGGGTTCCAATTCAAAAGTTCGATCATAGAGCCTCTTAGGCTAGTCTAGTATACTAACTTTTACTTTTATTTTATATTTTTTATACTGTCATAATAGCTCTCTCTTTTTTCTCGACCCATTTCATTCTCATTTTATTCATTAAATAGACTTTTTGAATGATTTTGTTATATATTATGCCTTTTTGATATGCATTGAATTTATGAATTTTTGTGGAGTTATTATTGTTGTTGATAATATATTTTGTTTGGATACATTTTTGTTGTTTTATTTTTTTAAACAAGCTAACCCGCCTTTTATTTTTTGTAAATAAGTCATGCCACAGGCCGATAATTATATTCATAACAGGTAACAGGCTAGGCCAGATTGATACACTTAAACACAAGTTTGGCCTTTTAAGACCAAAACTCGACCTGACTGGGCCCGTTAATACCCCTAATTAGAGGGGAAGATGACCCTCTAATTATTTTTGCATGAAACATTATCAAATTATTATATTATTACTTGAATTTTAAATTTTTAATATTCATTGTTTTATTTGTCTATCAATGGTAAATAAATCTTAGATTCCTATGGTCATGCTTTGTTATTTGTTCAAGTCTTGATGGTAATTATTGAATATCAATTGTGATTTTTTTTTTTTTTGATAACATCAATTGTGATTTTAAGTAGAGATACAGTTGATGATTTGAAAAAAAAAATATTATTAATTAAGAAAATATAATATGCATTCGATTTTTTTAAGACTTCGTTGGTATATTTACCGGTAGCACATGCTTTGCCGTTTAGATCTTGATGAGAGAAATTATTTGAGTAAAATAATTTGATAGATTTTGAATATTAAATAATACATTTTTTAAAACCATTCTTATTTACTTGCTTTAATTAAATTTGTTATTTGTTTTAATCATTTTTTTTGATTCCCGTGTCAATGTTAAATTACACATAATTTTTTCTAACTACGTGGAACATATATATACCTTGCATTTTTGAATTACACTAACATGAGAATAATTCTCATGTTATATGTTATATGAGAAATATAAAATCCTTAAATAATTTACATTTTGTTAAAACCATTCTTATTTACTTGCTTTAATTAAATTTGTTATTTGTTTTAATCATTTATTTTGTTCTAGCTTTACATCTTCAATGTTAAATTAAGAAGACTTTATCAATTTTTAAAATTTAAGTCTAAGTCTACGTGGAACATATACCTTGCATTTATTGAATTACACTAAAATAAAATAAAATAAAATAAATGCAATGTATATGTTCACTAAAATAAAACATGTATAGATTACAAATTCTATTTAAAAAAAGAATTATATACTAAATTAATTTTTTTAGTAATTAGCTTTAAGTGAAAAAGTCGTTAAAATGGTAATTATAATATGTTTTTATTTTTTTTGCAAAGCGAGCATAAACCTATCATTTATTTGACGGTAGGGGATCTCCTTAGCGGAAGGAGATATTTGAACCTAGACACAAAAGTTGCTCCGCCATTTTGGTTGACTCAATATTATACAACAATGCATTTATCTAGATAAAAAAATATGGGCAATTGAAGATTGTTGAAACTAGGGCAATGACTTGTATCCAAAATAAAAAATAAAAAAAACTAGGACAATGACTTATTACAAATTCAGTTTTAATTAGAAGATAAGCCTACATGGCATTTATTTAGTAATTTATACATGATTATTATTTTATTCAGTTAATGATTGAATGACGAAGACAGATTTTTAGCTAAGTCCCAATAATGTATGTAATTCACCAGTGACATTTCACGTAGTAGCATATCTTTGGTACTATTGTAGTATGTATTCTTTTACTAAAAGTAGAAAAAAAATGATGGTTTAGGAGAAAATAACCATATAAAGAAGGGTAAAATGATAAAAAATATATAATATTTTCAAATTAAATAAATGATACCCAATAATGTATGTAATTCACCAGTGACATCTCACCTAGAGAAATAAACTATGAAGGCCACTCAAATAGACCAATCAAAAGGCATATCAACTAAACTTTCACACAAATGTGGTTCATTGAGTTTACGAGAAGGTCATGCCACAATTATAAATAGAGAGGCTAAGATAATTAAAGGCACATTTATCTTCTCTATATTACTTAAACTCATTTATTGTGATACATAGAAATATCTTGTAGGTATTCACATCCTCCTATTCCAATTAGGCCAATTACTCGTGGAATTCAAACTTCATGTAGAAATATCATCCCACATAGCAACCCTCACGATAACAAGCTTTGACACTAAAATATCAACTTGGACCAGGCTCAATCATGGGTGATTAGGATCAATTCCTTGTGATATGTTCCAGACTTAATTAAAGTTACCACTCAAGTGAGATTATTGAACATTGAGTACTCCATCTTAGAAATCTATAGTTGGAATTCTTCTGGGATCAAGTTAGAAGAGGATAGATTATCTACTAGATGTGTATCTATCCACAAAAAATAAAATAAAATAGCATACAAACTTATCGAGCTTGACTTGAGTTTGATGTAGACGTTTTTATTTAAAAACAAAATTATTATAATTACCATTGTAACGACTTTTTCACTTAAAACTAATTACTAAAAAATTAATTTAGTATATAAATGTTTTTTAAAAATAGAATTGGTAATCTATACTTTTTTAGATCTTTGTTCTATTACCTAAGTTATATACACATATAGTTTACCCATAGCTAAGTTGTCAGTTACCAAAATATATATATATATATATATATATATATATATATATATATATATATATATATATATATATATATATATATATATATATATATATATTATACTTATAACCTATTTTCGTTTACAACCTCTTACAACCAATATCTTAACCGTTGATTTCCGCCAATCAACGGTTAAGATTTATTGAGAATTAATAAATTTTATTGGCGAGAATCTTAACCATTGATTGACAGTAATCAATGGTTAAAATATTGGTTGTAAGAGGTTGTAAAGGAAAATATGTTGTAAGTATAACCTTCCCCATATATATATATATATATATATTGGAAAGGGCAGGATATTCTTACACCGGTGTAAGAGTCAGAAGTCTTACACTCAATCTTGACCATTGATCCACTTGTATCTAATGACTTACATTACTAAAAAATTTGAGCCCTTAGATATAAGTGGATTAATGGACAAGATTAAGAGTGTAAATTACACTGGTGTAAAATGATCCTAACTCTTTTTGGAAACATCAGTTACAAATATTTGTTCCGAATATAGTTACCCATCGTAATCCTACTTCTTTATATGTATGGGTTTACTTTGGACCCCCTCTTGTTGAGTTGATGTGTCAAAGAAAAATTGACAAGCATCTTATGGACTCTCCAGCAAGTTGGTGGCAGTGATAAATGCTACCTCTCAACCCTTCATTGTCAAATGTACGTCAAGCACTTCACACAGTTGAACAGAAGTTTCCAGCCTCAGTATAGCATTATTGCCTAACTAGTCAATTATGAAGGTTTTTACCTACATAACCATATCACTCTCCATTGCCTAACTTGCTTAGCCCAAAAGTGACAATAGGCCAAGTAAAATTAATTAAAGCCGATAAAGTCCCTGTTTGCCATGCCCAAATAAGGTTTTCTAGTTGCCCCCCAAGTTTTGGCCCGCACAATACTATAATAGACTTAGTTAGGCAATGGTTTTTCCGCCTTCATTAGGTTTTATAGCTCAATGTTTGAAAGTGCTTAATTTTTAAAAAAATAATATTAATAGCTCACTAAGTCACAAGTCACTACATTCCCAGCTCATTGTAACAGCACACGTCTTAACTCTTAACATCAAAAGTGATGTACATATACCCTTGTTTAATGCCAACTTTCCGCGGTTACATCAAACGAAAGAATGTAAGGGTTTTAGTTGTATGAGTTTTGTTTGTTAAAACTTAAGTGCTTTAGTTATAAACAAAATAATTTTTTTTTTTTTTGGTAAAAATAAACAAAATAAATTAATAATGTATAGTTGTTAGTTACTTCTATTTAAACATATGACTATCATTTCAATTCAATCATGAATTTTTGTTTAAATTTTTTAACTATGATTATAATTATAAAAATTAATTGATACACTACTAGAAGATGCTCTATTTTCGACTTCTGTCAAAATTATTGACGAAATTTTTGACAAAAAACACATTTCATCAAAAATTGAGATGGAAATAAATTCCATCGAAAATAAAGACCGAATCCATTTTGGTCATTAACATTGACGGAGTATTTCGACAAAAAATAGATTCTATCAAATTTTTTTGATGGAAAATAGTATTTGTGGCTGTCATTTTTTGAAAGAATAATCAAACTTTCGACGAAAATTATTCGGTCAAAAATTTTATTTTTTGAGTTTTTGACGAAATTTTTCTGTAAAAAAAATAACATTTTCTAATATTGATAGTTAGTTTGTAAGGAATACAACACATGGACAAATTTCATTTTCATTTCCAAAGTTGTGTGTATGCATTGATACATGTTTTGAATAGTGCGAATCAGTTAATTATTAAGTGATGTGAGTGAGATTTCGGTTGTCTTTTTGCTGACCCGACAATTAGGGCCCTCGTCATCATGTGAATAAAGATTGGTTTAATTGATAGAATCCAACAATGTTAACAAAAATATTTTTAGACCCATTTTTAATTTCATAAAAGGGCAAAATTATAACATCTTGCTTAATCAATTTACACAATTCATTATATCAATTGGGTGTCCTTCTCTTCAATAACCGACTCAGCAAGGATGATCTGATTAATTTGATTATGACCATATCCAATCAATTGTAAGAAATAAAACAAATGTCCCGGATACATGGCTGTTGGTCGAGATGGTGATCACAAAACGTTAAGTTATCAACTTCAAAACTATAATAGTATATATGTGAATGTCCCAGATCACGACGAGGAATGTGACTCTGAATCTGAGTCCAAGTTTGTGGCCCTGACCGAAGATTTGTGCTGTCTTTGTAAAGAAGGACAAGTTCCTCAAAGATAAGCTTGCCAAATAAGGATAGGGTTTTGTGTCATGATGCCAAGTAAGATGTTTCGCGAATGAAGAGGTTCAAAGAAAGTTGCCCATTTTCTAGTTTCTATGCGTTTTGGAAAATAGGCGAGGTTAACCATTTGATGAAATGTTCTACCTCTTAGTCTAATGTCCATGGATAATAGGAAAATATCTTTGGTGCATCACATATTAATTTCTATATTTGAAAAACTTTTCATCACTTATAAAAATGGGGTAAGATATTGTAACAACCAACTAGTGTTATTATCAATGTTACTATCAATTAATTTCACCGTTAGATCGCTTAAATTGATTAACGATTATATTTATTTCTATCTTTGTATGATTATGATTTCCTATATTTAATGTAAAAGCATTAAATATGGAGAATCATAACCATACAAAGGTGAAAATAAATATAAAGTATTAAATATGGAGAATCATAACCATATAAATATAGAAATAAATATAACCGTTGGATCAACATAATTGATCTAACGGTGAAATTGATTGGTAGTAACACTAGTTGGTTGTTACAATATTTTTCTCCAGAAAAAAAATTCACCATATTGAAAAAAAATATATACCTAATTAAATATAGGGAAATAATTTTCTTATGTTATAGGAAAATACTTATCTTATGTGGTAGAAACAAGATTACAAGTGGGACCCATAGGTAAGAGGAGAGAGAAAAAAGAAGTGGGACCCACCTAGCTTTTGTGTGTGTAGGAAATTTAGTTATCTTATTACGTAAAAGATGATAAATATAACCCTTAAATATATCTAATGCATCAAAGTTTTATTCGGATAATAAATTGCTTAGGAGTTAGGAATTTAGGCCGCGCCCGCATGAGCTAAATTCATTAGGAGCCGAAGCTACATGTGGGCTTTTACACGCCCATTATTGATCACTCTTTTTCTTTCTTTATATTATGCAAATTTTTACCCCCTTTCGCTTTCAATTAATACAAAGTCCTGGTTGATATAAAACCACCACAAGTGCTTGGTTAAAGTGTACGCAGCTTTGATAGAATTATTGTGCGCGTTAAATTTATGACTAGTTTAAGATCATTATCTTATAAAAATTAATTTTATAATGTTGTGACATAATATAATAAATTTAAATGGGAACTTCTGTTCTTTACGATATGGAAAGCAAGCTACTTGCAATAAACCATTTCAACCATTGATCTATCTAGCCAAGTCCATACAACATACCAATGAAATGGCGTTAAAGACAACCAACCATATTTTTGAGTCCATGTTAAGTTTGCTGCAAATAACGTGGCTTGATGAAGAAATGGTCTATTTCAGTTTGCATATTTAATAACTAAGGATAAAATTAATTTAATTAATAAATATGCATACAGTTCACTAATGAATTGATGGATCATTTTGTCATCACCCAGAATAACTTCTTCTTATATTTTTTGCATTAGTCATTTGACCAAATTATTTGATATCCAGTTATTTTTAAAAGATAAATAATGAATTGATGGATAACCAATGAATAACTTAAGCGCAGCATCCATGACAATGAGTTGGGTAGAATAAATATCTTTTACAATTTTTATAAATTTTTAATATGGTTTACGACCCATGATCCTTCCACTAAAAACTTAATATCTTTTCACCAAAAAAAAAAAACTTAATATTTTTTTTTTTTCTTCTCTCTCCTCTCTCTTCAACTTTTTCTCATACCTCAGCCAACAAACTTTCGTTGATCACGAAGCACACTAACTTTGCTCATTGAAGAAAGCCACCACTGGAAATAAAGATTAAGGGAGATACCCATTAAGTTACGTTTCACAGGTATATCTCTTACAATTTACTTATAACCTTTTTGGAAGTTTTTTTTTTTTTATTGAAGACTTGGAAATTTAGAACCTATTTGGTTAGAAACTTGGAAAACACTTCAAACTAA
This sequence comes from Gastrolobium villosum, assembly GCA_032173675.1. Taxonomy (NCBI): domain Eukaryota; kingdom Viridiplantae; phylum Streptophyta; class Magnoliopsida; order Fabales; family Fabaceae; genus Gastrolobium; species Gastrolobium villosum. Next base: position 83,429 of record JAVKPL010004231.1, read on the forward strand.
TGTCTATGTCGATTCTTAAGTGGTGTGACTGAAACCGATAATGGAAGAGAGACCTTGAATCAGAATAGCGTCAGCCCGAAACTAAAATAAAGCCCATACCTCTATTTTTGTGACACCGTCTTTCGTCAAGAAAGCCCAGTGTATTTGGTGTTAACTTTCTACTCTGACCCAAAAAAAAGCCCAGAAAATAAAAGTACCCACCCATTTGCAGTTCTGCACTCCCACACACGTTTGTGCACTTTGTTCAGTGTTGTGTAATGATATTTTCTTTGGTTAATTTATGTGGTGGTATTTTTTAAAACCCTATTTTCTTTGGTTAATTTATGTGGTGGTATTTTTTAAAATCGGTCCTTATAATTTTAAAATTATAACTTATAAGTGAGTTTGTAAAGGTTGTATTTTTTCAAAAAAATATTGTTCCTAGATTCAGTTTATTCTTAGGGAGCATTTGGTATAAGAGTAATTTTTTGTTATCTTGGAATCTTTATTTCTTGAATATGGTACAAGAAAAATTAGAAAAAGTTGTTTGGTTGGCCAAAATATTACCGGAAAAATTGTATTAATTTTTCAAATACTATGTGATCAGAACTGGTATTACAACTGGACCGATCATATGATCTTCCTCTACACAAATGGCCTGGAACCGCCTTGGGTCAGAGTATCTTGCAATTAGAGCCGCTTTAAGTCATAGGTCTTCAATGGAACAAGATGGGGGTGTACCTGCAAGACACTCCGACGCTCAAGTTAGATTTGGTTCAAGCATGTTTTATTATGTAGAAGAAGATGTGTACCTTGGGTTAACACATATGTATTTATAGTGGAGAGATGACAACCTTGGGAGATGCCTTTCTTCATGGTGAAGGCAGAGATTCCTCCTTATTGGTTCTTGTGGGAGGCTTAGAGATAATGTTTGCATAAGTATGTAGAAGGAGTAGCTTGCTGTTATATGGCTTTTAATATTGAGGAGCTTTGCTGAGATAGGCTTTAGGAAATAAAGAAATGATAGCAGCATTTGTTGACTGTCATCTTTCTTAGTGATGAAGGCTTTTAATTTGGGCCTTGTCTTTATTATTATTCCAAATCAGAAGTCCCCTCCCCCAGCTTGGTGCTTCTATAGTCTTATCTCATTATGTCAGACTATCTTGGTAGAGTGGTGGCAAGTTGGTGTTGTCTTCTGTTTATTAGTCAATGGTGCAGTAGATCTTTATTAGTTCCCGCGATTGCTTCCTTGTCTCTTAAGTTATGCTGAAGGACGGTTTGGCCGCGATGGTAACATCACGCCCTCTAATGCGCGATTGATGACATCGCGTCTCATTATGGGCCTGGTGGGTTTGGGCCTTGTTCTATGAATTTTGGTCTTTGATGGACCTATCATATTTTATGGAGATCATTATCTTTGGTTAATAATAAAATATTAATGGGAATGTCGACTGAATTTACAAAATTGACCCTCAGTTGGCGTTTTTAACATTCAGCCTCATTTTGAGAACTAATGATGAAGTGCAGATTTGTGTGAAATTTTTCCACTCTTCATTTTCCAACCACGCAGGATTCATCAAATTCTACATTTTCGATTGCATTCTCCATCCGGATTCTTAAGTGCAATACCAATCGCAAGGAAAAAAAGTTTTCGATAATATTTTTCATGCCTGTGTACCAAACATAGTAAACAAAGAATGTCATTATAACTTTTATGGGGATAAAAGATATATCTACGTACCAAACAGACTCTTACAGGAATCCCATCGGAAAAAGTTTTGAAATTACAAAAGCTATTTTAGTTTTTATAATATAAAAATTTATTTACAAATTTCAAAAATCACATGAACATATATAGGGTTTTTTTTTTTTAATTCACGGTTTATATGGAAGTAATGTTAAAATAAAATGTAAGCAAACTTTTGATTATAATACAACTAAACAAGGGACTGGATGTACCACAGGGTTGTAGGGCCCTATGGAGTCCTTGAGGAAGTGCCATAGAGTTTGGTTTGTAGGGTATCTTTGGGTTGGGTATACTCATGAACAAAATGAGTTCGCAAAAGAGTAACAAGGAACACGCACATGTAGAAGATCTTGCGACGCTTTTTAAATTATAGTCGTTCTTGACAAACTTTCTCAATAGAAAACAACGCAGAGTGCCCACTAAGCTGCAAAGTACAAATATAACCACCCTGTTTCCTTGTAATCCAATTTCTTGCCGAAACCACATCAATTATTTGATTATTTCTATACAAGTACAAATGTTGTTTGGTGTGTATAAGTGTAAATTTCAATGTTAATAAAATCGAACTGAACGACCAGATGGATCTGAAAATTGATAAATCGATTATGGGTCGGTTTGATTTCTATTCTCAAAAATAGTTTTTAAGTTTTTAAAACAAAAAAATAAAATAAAAATCTGTTTGGAAGTGATTGTTTTGCAAAGTGCTTCCCAAAACAATGATTCTTTTTCAGTTTTAAAAACTAAAAAACCAAAACAACCTCCCCATGTTCTCCATAGGTGTTTTTTGATTTTTTTTTGTTTAGGCGGTGACAATTTCATAAATATCAGGATTTATTAACAGCAATTTTGTAAATATCACGACTCAAAACAATTTTGAGTATGTTTATAATTTTTTAATATAAATTATAGAATTACATATAATTATCGGGTCATGCAAATTAAACAGTAATCCAAAAAAATCATAAAGGAAATATTTGAATATTGTTTTGCTTATTAACTTAATAGGTTAATACTACACTAATATTATCTCAATTATGCACTATGCATAAAATTTTGATTTGATTTAGATCAATAACCGAATAATAATGGTAATTTATTATTTTTTTTAAAATATAACATTTGAATATGTTTATAATTTTTTAATATAAATTTACATAAATGCAGGGAACAAAAGGAAGTAAAACTATCACGGCTCTTTATATTGAAAAATACTCCTATCCTCCTAGCCATTAAATCTTTAATGGGATTCACGAAATTAATAGAATCCACCCAAATGATTTATTCTCTACATAATAGTTTAACATCAAGTGAAGCAGTACCAAACCCCACTGTCCTCGCCGCCACGACATTTTCCTGCTTATTCGGTGTCCATGGAAAAAATATGAGATTTAAATATATTTTAGCTAGAGAAAAGTGTATATCATTTTATTTTAAAAGATATAAAATTGTGTCATTTTAAATTTGAAAAAAAAAATAAATCATGAGAGAGAGAGTGAGAGAACTTTTTTTAAAGATGTGGGTCGCAAGGATATAAGGTAATAAGATATGTCATTTAAAATTTAAAATGAACTTTTTTTTTAAGTTAATATACGCAATAAAAGACGTGTTTCAAATTTCTAGCTCCTCACACACACGAGAGAGAAATAAGAAATGGACAAGAAGGAGAATGGGGGTTCAAACCTAAAATTGAATGCCATGGACCCAAAATCTATTTGAAAATTGAATGATTGTACAAATTTTGAAGACAAGGAAAAGTGTGAGAGTCTGAGATACGTGAGAATACTAACTACACGCTCTCTGTGACCTTTCACGAATGAAATGCCTTATCAGAACAGATACCCAGTTGTTTTCCTTTTATTCTTCAGCCAATTGACATATATATATATATATACAACATGTTATTTGGTAAAAAGGCTAATACATAATATCGATTGTCAACGACACTCTTTTATTGTATCAGGCATATCTTTCGTGGTCATGCTACTATTAAAGCAGCAACTAGATGAAAATTGTAACAGAGCAACTAAAATATTTTAACACACTAAATCAATATCACGTGTTAGCTTGCAGTTAATTAAAAACAAAATGGACGATATTATGCTCCAAACATAAACAAAACAGCCACTTTACTAATGTTACCACTTTTTACATCATCATTGTGAGTCAGAAATTTGTTGTTATAAATATAAAATGTCCGCACACTTTGTAGCAATTAATTAAAAGAGTAAACACCCTTTTTGTTCCCTTCCAATATCCACGAAATCCTTTTTAGTCACTGACAATAAAAAATGACCAAATTAATCCCTAAAATGATGGAAAAAAAACCAAGGAGTACTTATTACAATTGACAAAAGGACTAAAGTGGCCCTTTTTCATAATTTTAGGGACCAATTTGGTCCTTTTTTATTGTCATGGACTAAAAAGGATTTCGTAGATATTGCCAGCGACAAAAATGGTGTTTACTCTAATTAAAATTAACATGGTATAAAAATAGTAAACATATTTCTAATAATTATCCAAACAAAAAGACAGAGACATTTAGATGATATACAACAACAATTGGGGGCACATTTGCTTGTAAAGTTGAGTTTTTCTATTAACCCCATTAGTTACAATGCATTAACATCTTCAGACCCACTTAGGTCCTGGAAGAATCTCAGAATTAGACTGAAACAATAAGGGTGATACATTCTTGAAGCACAAGTAATGTACAAAGGATGCTGCTACCGTAATCTTTTTCTTTCTAAGATAAATGTATACCAAAATTCAAGTGATTATTGCAGAATTCACCTCATTCACTCTGCTTTTTGTACAGTGGTCTTAAATAAGAGGATGTATAATTTTTGGTCTATGGAGAAATATAGAAACCCTCCAACCGAATGGGTCACAAAGGACCCAAAACTATTCCCCACAATACAGTGCCATGCCGGCCCATAAACCCCATCAAATTCCTGCAAAAATTTCAACAACCCATCCAAATTCATTGACCAATCAAGAGTCTCAAATTTTGAAACACACCCAAGAAATTAATCCAGCAAAAAACAAAATCAATTGAATAGAATGAGCATAAAGATATGATTTTTTTTTTCTCTACCTTCTTGAGGGATAATGCAAGGGTCTTGGATGTGAACTTCTCCATACTATCAAAAGCCTTTCTGGCACAATCCACAGCATGAATCTGCATAAACGGTGGCATATCAGCCGAAACCATTTTTGCCCCATTGATTGCAAAGACATCTCCTAAATCAATCTGTGACCCACACAAAGATCTTCTTCTACCCATACTCGGAGCCAGAGAAAAAGACACTCTTTTACTAACATCATGTTCTTCCACAAGATGATGATTCCTTGAATTTTCAATCTTAACATCCTCAACCAAACTCCTGTTACTATTTCCTTTCTTCTCATTCTTCATCAAGCCGTGAACTTTCCTGTTTTCCAATTCTAAATTGGGCTTTTGGGGCTTCTCTTTGTAAGGTCTCTTTGCAGGCATAGTACTCTTTTTTCCAAGCTTTGGTGCAAGTTTGGTGTTGTGGGTGTTTGGTTTGAGGAGCAAAGATTTGGAGGAATCAAGTATTGCAGAGGTTGTCATGGCTTTGGCCTGCAAACGTGTGTCAACAAGAAGAGGATGTTTGGTTTGAGATTGTTTATGGGGTGTAGGGGCTTTGTGACTCAAGTTTAGGCTCGAGAAGTGTTTTGCCAAAGAAGAAGGCTTACAAGCTTGGATGAGATCTGGGTTTGGTGTTGGGTGGTGAGAAGGTGTAGCTATGAAGGTGGTGGTGGGAGTGGTGGTGGGTCTGTGGTGGGGGTGCTTAGCCGGAGCAGAATCTGTGAACGGTGGATTGGTTTCTGGAGCTGCCATGTTCCGCCGTTGGGAGGGGCGGTGTGCCATGCTGGAACGGTGTGGAAGACGGTGGTGATGGAGAAGATATAATATAAGAGTTCTTTTTTTGTTTCTTTGTTTGTTTTGATTTGATTGGATTTAGTTTTGTTTTGGGGAGATAGCAGTACTAGTACTACTATTTGGTGTTGGGGAAATAACTTAAACTGAAGGAAACAAGAGCCACTCTGCTTCATACTGTGCAATGGATGGGGACTTGTGTGGTGAGATGAGATCGATCAAGGTAGACAAGTGCTGTTTCAATTCTATCACGCGCCAAGGGGAGTGTGGGACTGGGAATAAGGAATTGTTGACCTTTGACCTTATACGCATAAGATCTTTACGTATGAGAATGGGCATTGGGCAAAAGGTTCTGAGGTTAGGTCACAGACTCACAGGTACACAATAGATTATTTAGTAGTAGGGAAAAGTTTGTATAATTTTAAAGATGTAAAATTGTGTCATTTTAAAGAGATATATAAAGAGGAGAGAAGTGAACAATAAAATATAATGGTGTGGGTCCCACATCTTTATAAAAGTGAAATGATATAAGTTATGTCATTTAAAAGGATAAATATTTTTTCCTTAGTATTATTATTGAAGTTTTGAACTTTGAACTTTCACAAGGGTGAGAGATGGTTTATTTCTATTGTCTCGTTAACACTATGGTAGATTTTATTTTCTTATATTGTTGAAGATAATTATCTCTTATTATATTAGAGTTCATCACTTATTAAAAAAAAATGATGTTACAATTTTTGATGTGAGAATATCTCATATCTCATATAAAATAAGATAACTATTTTCGGGTGTTTATAATGTGTTTTCTTTGAATAAGTCCTCTTTACTTTTGTGGAGAAAAAAGAAAAAGTAGTCAAAACCTTATTGTGATAATCGTGTTTCTAATCTCGTAGCACACGTGGTCGATGGAGTCATTGATTGTTGCTCGGTTTTTATTGGTGAAGGCTGGAGCGGAAAATGTTGTCATGATTACGCTTACGACTTACGAGTTGGAAATAACGGAAATTATTATCATCTCATTATTCGGAAGCCAAAATTGGTATCCGCTTCTTTTCATTTTAGACCAAACATTAACAGTTCTTTAATTATAAGTAATATACGTACCGTGTTTGTGTAATTAACGGTGAGAACTCTGCCCATAAACCTCTGGTTTATAATTGAATTAATGCCCGTTTAGTGTATGATTGATAATTAATTATTAATTTGCAATAAATTATAACCGTTAGATTGACGGAAATTAACGGTTAAATTTTAATAGTAAGAAATAGTAAGAAAAAAAAGTAATAAGTATAACCTATCTTTTGTATAAACCACGTCGCTAATTGTGTCAATGAATCCAAACCCAACTCAAAACTATTAATTAAACAAAAAGAATTTTCCATACAATTATTTCACTTGTACTTAATGATTAATCCCGACCCCAAGTCAATATCACATAAATACAGTAGCAGAATCATGTTGGTGTCAGTAATTACTTTGACATTAGCAAATTTAGTCACATTTTAAGTGTAACAAATTATGTTTAAACTTTTTTTAAAATTAAGTACGTTTTGGACGTAGCTATATAATCATAACTATTTTAACACCAGCTTCAAATTTTGACACTAGTTAAAATACTTTGGTAGCTCCACCATTGCGTAAATACATTATACATGTCAAGTATATACCTTGACACACTTCACCCATTCAATTCATTTATTAATTAATGTATTTGAGATATATTATATAACATTATTAATGGGGGCTTCACTTACAAACTTAAATTTTTGGGATGAATTATCTTTTTACTATTTGTTTTTTTTTTTTAGAAAATACTTGAACAATTAATCCATCTTGTAAATGGTGTCTTTTTTTCTAAAGGATAAAAGTATTTTAAAAGGATATAAAGAAATTTTGTTAAAAAGATGTGGGGTTATATTTACAATTACAAATTATACTATGTACTATGAGTAGTACATGTTCAAGTAGTATGTATTATCTATAATATCTGGTGTAGTTTTTAAGAATTTATAAACACAAAATTATAAATATAACCATACTCATAAAAAAAAGTTCGAAAATGTAAGTGCTTTTTTTTTTAAAAAAAAAAGTAACATATATATGCATCAAACACTTTTTCCCCTTTATCCACGTCAAACTCTTTAACAATCAGCGTCAGTTTAATAAAATTAAAAAATAAGCTAAATTTATGAAGAAATTTTATATCAAAAAATGGGAAAATTTTAATACACTCCCGTCCTGTCATGATCTTTCCATTCACGAAGTGATACGTGTATTCTTCTTTTTCTCTTTTTCTTTTCTCTCTCCTATCTCCTCAATTTCTCTTTCACTCTCTCTCCTTCACCCCACCCGATCCATTGTGGGCCAGGTGCACTAAATTTAATCTCCAAAAAATGCATGAAAAACTATCAGCACATGGATTAATTGGTCTATTTCAATTTAATCAATGATCTCGAGTTTGAACTTTGAGTATACATTTGAGTTAAAATCTAGGAGGGAGTTCTTGGCTACCCTTGTGGTTCTGTCCGAATTTTGCTGGCCTTGTGATCATGTAGACTCAAATGAATCCGAATTATGGCAGTCGAATACTAAATGATTTATTAAAAAAAAATAAACAAATTGTTTGCAAAACTCATCTCAAATTTTTTTATCATTGCTTTTTAGGGTGTACTAAACTGGCTATTAGAAATACAAACACACCTAACTATTATTTGCAACATGAGTCAAAAAAATTTAAGTAGAGATTGTTATGAATTAATTTGGAATTTTTAATTGGTTAGCCTAGTTAAGGTATGCATCAAACTATTTATTTTCTTAATATACATCAAACTCTTTACACTTACTGTCAAATCGATAAAAAAAAAAATGAAGCTAAAATTTGTGAAGAAACTTTATACGGAAAATTGCATGAAAAATTCATCCCTCAATTTTTTATCGTCTTTTTTAAGGGTGTACTAAACTGACTATTAGTGTATCAAATAAAAACAAAAAACAAAACTGACTATCAGAAATACAAACACCTACTTATTTTGCAACATCATTGAAAAAAAGATAAAAAGAAAAACCGTTCAAATCGACATTGTTATGAACCGATTGAGGTGTGGATTTTTCTAAATTGTGAGTCCAAGTTAACATCAACTAATGCCCAATATGAGAACGACATGCCCCAGAACATTCTTGGTCCAATTTCATGTACGTGACAAAATCATCAGCCTAAGACGGCGAAAAACTGGGCCTTGGTCGAATCTTTCTTTCCTTTGTTTCTTTTATATTTTTTTTTTCAAAGCAAATATTACTTTATATTTTTTTTAAAGGTATCCTACTAAATATAAACTACTAAACATTTGAAAAATATTAATGATACAACCTTTTTGAACTTTTTTATTTATTTCTGTAAAGAACCTTGGGATACAACACCTCAAAAACTAGTTCAAAGGGTTGGAGTGTCCAAGGCCTTATAAACTCCACATTAGTTGCACATACAACCAATGTGAGACTATATATCTCAACACACTTCCTCATATGAGAGCCCATTGGACTTGAAGAGTGGATGATGCAACAGGCCCAACCTATCCGTGCTAAGAGAGTCCACAAGAGAAAGTGGGAACGACGAGACTCTAATACCATGTAAATAATCTTGGGATACACTACCCCAAAAGCTAGTTCAAGGCCTTATAAATGCCACATTAGTTGCACATACAACCAATATGAGACTATATATCTCAACAATTTTATTAAGTGAAATCTTATATCGTGCTCATTTATAGGCTCAAGTTATTTCTTGAATCCACATGAGATTTATTTAAATAAAAAAAAAGTGCTAAAAAGAGTGTGTTGTTAATATTTTATAAACATATGATTAACTATGCTTTCAAATTTTAATATGAAATTAGTGGTTAATACTTGTTGGAGTATTCAAGTGTGATGAGTCTCACATTGATTAGTAATGGGCTAAGTGATGTCTATATAAGTGGGAGGAATCTTGAATTCAATGCCTTGAGGTTTTGGATTGTGACATGGTGTTGATCCACTTGCTAATGTTGGTGTAGCTTAGTCCATTGGTGGTGGTCCTCCGCCACGTACTACTTCTAGACCCGCCTGACAGAGGTATCAGAGTCGGGTTGGACTCGGGCTAGCCAGATTGTTTGGCTAGAGGCAGGTTAAATACTTGGGCCTAGAGTACTAGGGGGAGCATATCAATGTAGGGTTTCTCACTTGAGGGGAAGATTGTTGAAATATTTAAGTATGGTGAGTCTCACATTGGTTAGTAATGGGTTAAGTGAAGTCCATATAAGTGGGAGGACCTATAAACCCACTTAGTGTGGTTGATCTAGCTTAGTCCATTGATGGTGGCCCTCCACCACATACTCCCCTTGCACCCGCCGACAGTGGTATCAAAGCTCGATTGGGCTTGAGTTAGCTAGGTGATTAGCGGCTAGAGGCAGGTTAAGTACTTTGCGTCTGGGTACTCCGAGAGAGGGGGAATATACCAATGGTTGGTTTCACATTTGAGGAGGTGATTGTTGGAGTATTCAAGTGTGATGAATCCCATGTTGATTGGTACTGAGCTAAGTGAAGTCCATAAGACTTGAACTCAATGCCTTAAGGTTTTTGAGTTGTGATATGGTGTCAGATCCACTTGATATAGTGGTATGGCCTTAGCACTGTCACGGCTCCTCTTGGACCCCGCTTGTTATTGATATCAGAGCCGGGTTGGGCTCGAATTAACAAGGTAATTGGAGGCTAGAGACGTGTTGAGTACTTGGACCTGGGGACGGTGGAGGGGGAGCATACAAATGTTGAGTTTCACACTTGAGAGGTAGATTGTTGGGGTATTCAAGTGTGATAATTCCCATATTGGTTAGTAATGGGTTAAATGAAGTGTATATAAGTGTCCATGAACCCAATACCTTAAGGTTTTTGGTTGTGATATGATGTCGGACTCACTTGATGTGGTTGATCTAGCTTAATCCATTGGTGGTGATTTAAAAAACCTTATCAGGATCTAAAAAATGGTGCAAATGTATTATCAACAAAAGTCATTAGAAATGTGTTAATGGTGAAACATCTTAATAAGGGAAAGTTCATAAATCCCCTTGTGGATTACTCCTTTATCACTTATATCCCTATTATTTTTTCTTATCAGTTACCCCTGTGATTTTTTCATCTAAGTTCACCTTTAACAACATTAATAATTGATCTAACTTGCTTATTTTACTCTTATTTTACTTGCATAAAAAGTTGCTAATTAATCTGAAATAAAAAAATTGGTCACCAACAACAAATTTATTTCTTTTGTTAACGTAAAAACCAAAACATTCCTTTTCAAAATAGTTCTTCCAGTTATTTTACCTTTGACGTCTGCCATAAAAATTATCCAAATCTATGTATGTTATGACTTAAAATTATAATAGAACAAACACCTTTTGAAGTTTTAACTATTTCAATTTATAACTCACTGTATTTTAGTTACTGAATTGAGAATCAGACTTCTGATTTAATATATTATACTTTATATTCCAACCTGAATCATTTAAATCTCAAAATAACACTCATTAAACGTTAGAAAAATAAAGTTTTTTTCGTAATTATTAACTACCAAGTGACACGCTGAAAGGAAATCTCTTCATGATCTGATTAGCCATCCTTTGAACTGATTATAGAAAAAGGAAGTTTTTTTTTTTCACAAGGACAAGTTAAAAAATATTTTTTTTATAAAATTTCTCTCTCTTTTAATAGAGTGGAATATAACAATAAAGCCTTTGTAATTTTACATGCAATAAAACTAGAAAATAAAAAGCAAGTGAAGATTGCATTTTTCACAACATATGCCTATTATTTGTTAACATCAATACTTAATTTGATGAAGAATAATGCACAACATTACTTATAAGTATAATTAATTAATCAAATCACTTTGTACATGGATGTTGGATAAAATGTTACGTGATTGTTTACTTTAATCAGTATTTCTACTCCGTTTATATTGTAAAAATGGCAATATATATAAAATATAGAAATAAAATTATATTGATGGATGACTCATGACTTTTTATATTCACAAACAGTAATTCAAATTCTGAAAAAAGTTGTCATTTATTCTCCAATTACGATTCTTCAATACTAGTTTAGTTACCCTTCAATGTTGCAATGTGGGGTATCATCATCATGCTAATGAACTTAGACATTTTGTTGAACACAACACTCCCTAACTTTCTCTCTCTCTCTATATATAGAGAGAAAGAGAGAGACGTAGGATCATTTAACACTAGTGTCAAATTTAAAATTTAATACCTCATCAGAGAGCCGTTAGATCAAAAAAGATCAACGATTCTGATTTGTAAACATGTGGCACCATTGCTCTTTTTTAATCTAAAGACTCTCAGATGAGGTGTCAAATTTCAAATTTGACACTGGTGTCAAAGGATCTTATATATATATATATACATGTGAAGAGATGACACTTGTATAGCTGAGAAATGGTTATATATTATTAAATTTATTTATATAAAAGTGGCTTTTATATATGATATTTGTTCCATTTGTGTATATATTGATGAGTTCGACATATATCTATTGTATATTCGAATATTTGTAGAGATGTTGTGATTTATTGAAATCTTGTAGCTTTATTGAAATGGAAATGTGATATATGTAGCTTCAATATATGAAAAATTGGTACTTTGGAAAATTTTCTTAAAATTTCAAATGTGAAACACATCATGGAAATTCAAGAAGGATTGTTCAATATATGAAAAATTGGTACTTTGGAAAATTTTCTTAAAATTCCAAATGTGAAACACATCATGGAAATTCAAGAAGGATTGTTCAATATATGAAAAATTGGTACTTTGGAAAATTTTCTTAAAATTTCAAATGTGAAACACATCATGGAAATTCAAGAAGGATTGTTCGTTATTCCTAACTGCATGAAAAAGTTATATTTTACATGTCCCAAAAGGATTGTACGAAGTCAATAGTTGTCTAGTCATCATTTTTATGAATATATGTGGTATAGTTCATGAAGAGCTATAACTTTAGATCATGATTGAAAATATATAACCGATTTTATGAATAATTTGAAGTAGAATATTTAGAGAAAATATTCTTTATATCTTATGTCTCTTGAATATGCTTCTGAAATAATCATATCAAGAAAATAGGCTCGTAAAGTTTGGCCAAATGGGTTGAATCATATTCCCTGAAGCTAATATTCCAAACCATAATTTTAAATATTATCGAAAGCTCTAGAAGAACTTGAATTATGAATAAGACAAGTTCTACTAACTTGATTGAAGGCTCCAGAAGACGTTGTATAATGTTACCTCGAGAAGCAATCAAGGAACAAGATAATATCTCCCAACAAGAGCATGCTGGTGAAATAATATTTCTTCATCATTTCTATAATGACCTCAAAACCAAATATATATGGTAAAAGATTAATTAGATCCTTCAAAATTTGACCAATTTCTGTATCATTCCTTGAAATGAATGCAATATAGTTACATAATCATGAATATGGTCGTGGGCATGTATATAACAATATTTGCAATAGCTCTAGAAGAGCTGATTATTAATTTAGATGAATCAATCATCTTTCTAGTTATATGCCCAAATGATTATGAACCTGAAGTTCACTAGCTCATATGCTTTTAAGCATACTCCCCTCTTGAACTTGTACATAGATGTGAACATGATGTTTCCTATCTGTGCGTTTTTTGTTACATTATATATGTCTTTTAGTCACCTGAAAGTTTGACATATACGTGAGTTTCTGAGACTCAATACATAATCAAGTACTTGGAGCCCCTGATGGGTGACTTGTTTGATACATGATTCATTCATTAAATATTTAATGACGAACATTTCCCGGCATTAGAGGGAGAAAGTCAGAAGCTTAATGAATCTTGGAAAAATTATTTAAAATAAAAAAACCGAATGAATTATTTTGGTCCACATACAAGTATACACCTGAACTTGAAGTTTAAAAATACCATTAACTTGCAAACTTTAGCAAGAGAAATTTCATATATGTTCATTGATCTCAAATGAATGACTAAAAAGAATGAGCCACTTGTAGCGGAAAATTTAACGAAATATGTTTTAGTTTAGTCATAGCTAGAAGCGTGAAAAGACCTACAATGGAGGGGTAGTTATACGCATCGCACTTACCCCCTCTTTACCAAGGTTTTTCCTGGAATGGTTTTTACCAAGGCGATCCAAGTTAGCATATAACAAAAGATTGTATATTAATTACGAATATTAATGAGGCATATTCACTGTACATTGTTATCAAGGGGAGTGTTACAAAGTATTGAGATGGATGACTGATGACTTTTTGTATTCTGAAATGATAATTCAAATTTTGAAAATCGTTATCATTTATCCCTTCAATTATGATTGTTCAATATTAGTTTAATTACCTTTTAGTGTTGTAATCCTATATATATGGGTATCATCATGCTAATGAATTTACACATTTTTGTGAACATACTTTCTCATATTCCCTTAAATTACTCTCTAACTTTCTCTTTACTTTTATTTTTTATTCTCTCTTACAAATTCCCTTCTCCCCAACCTTATTTCATAACAATTTTAAGGTTATTAGAATTTTTGTTTCAAGTAGGAGTAATTAAATAATGAGATAGGATTATTACAAAAAATAATAATAATGAGATAGGATAATTTTTTTTGGTGAAAGAGGGAGATACTATTACTGACAAATGATGTTACTACCATATTTTAACCGCAAATCAACGATTATCATTTATTGTAAATTAATAATTAATTAATGAATTTTATTTAAAAAAATAATAACACAAAAATCAACGATTAATATATAATAATAACATTGGTAATAATATTATTCGGTGATAACAATATCTTGTCCTAATAATAACTCACTCGCGTGACCTAATAATTGTAATATCGCAATTTTCACATTTTGGATTAAACCGTTTCAACCCGAATGGAAAATGACCTCCAAATATGCCACGAAAATAGTAAAATTTGGATTCAAGGTATCATACTATCATGTTCATATCACTGTATTGTGTGTTGGTTTGGGCGCAAATGCAATCCCTCTCCCTCTCCCTCTCTCTTTGTGATTATGATTATGCATCACCAATCCTTAATGATTAAGATACCATCAACGACGTTGCCAAGTTTAATGCTTTATGGGGTGTACCCAAGTCAATTCCATTCCCATCATTTCCATTTTCATAACGTCAAAACCATCACACACATTTATATACCACTTCCCGTTACGAAACCGAATTTTCTCTCATTTTCCGGGAAAATGCTAACAACAACATCACCAACCTGAAAATCAACCCAAAACCCCTCTTATCACCAACCCAAAGCCTGAAATCAGAGATGAAGAGAGGGAAAATAGGAAAGTTTGATACTTTCGTGTCATTGAGCAGGCAACGATCCATTCAGATTCTCATCACCGTTGCGCTCTTATACGCGCTCTTATTCACGCTCGAAATCCCCTTCGTCTCCAGAACCGCCAACGAGGACGACTCGGAGCAACGCAAACCAGTTTCTCACAACGCGCAACCACCGAGTCACGTTTCCGGGTTGGTCTTCGGCGAAACCGTATTTGATTCGGAGCTCTATAAATCCGCAATCGGAGCAGGGAAGATTGTTTGGGAGGAGCTGAAATCGGTGAAACCGCGAACCGTCGTAGAGAAGCCCGAAAACCAATCCGGGTCGTGCCCGCGATCGGTTTCGGTATCCGGGTCGGAGTTTTTGGCCCGCGGGAGTGTTATGGTGATTCCGTGTGGGCTCACGTTGGGGTCCCACATAACGGTCGTTGGGAAACCGTTGGCGCCGCAAGGAAAGGTGTCTCAGTTCATGATGGAGTTGCAAGGGTTGAAGACGGTGGAGAGGGAGGAACCACCTAGGATCTTGCATTTTAATCCGAGGTTGAAGGGTGATTGGAGTGGGAAGCCTGTGATGGAGCTTAACACATGTTACAGGATGCATTGGGGTTCTGCGTTGCGCTGTGATGGTTGGAAATCCAGGGCTGATGAAGACACTGGTGAGAAAATCTTATACTTTGCTCAATTCAAATGAAAAACTACAGCATTTGTGGTTTAGATTGTTTGTAACAGCACGGTATTATATGGTGTGGTGTAGTGTATGAAAAATGCTGTTGACTTTCTTGCATTTGCATATGCATGATTAATGTGTTATTATGTTGGTATGAGGTAAGGGGGGGCGAACCGGAACAGTGGTAAAGCTGTTCTCTTATGACTGAAAGGTCATGGGTTCGAATCCTCTCTTATGACTGAAAGGTCATGGGTTTGAATCCAAGAAACAGCCTCTTTGCAATTATACAAAGGTAAGGCTGCGTACAAGGATTACCTCCACCTCGCACTGGCTAGTCGGGTTTAACGGGGAGTGACTTGGCTTTTTATGTTGGTATGAGGTATGGCATAGTAAGCTCAGGCTGAAGGAGGTTTGAGAATGATGCTTGGATTCAATCTTACTATGCTTGGTTATAGGAATAAGTTGTGCTTTGTTATAGGAATAAGTTGTGCTTTGTTATGGAGAAAGCTCCTCTAAAGTGAGTTTGTTTCTAAATTGAACTAGTAAGGATGTATCTACCCTTAAATTTTAATGGGTTTAATAAATGGTGGATACACTCTTACTTGCTGAATTTAGAAATAAGAATCATAAGATCACTTTGGAGGAGTCTTATCCCTTTGTAATATATATTCCCTTTCAATGAAAAAAAGGTTTATTGTTGTCTTCCATGAAGTGATTATGTGTTTCAGTAAAGCTCAAACTGGTAGCTTTGGGGTGAATGTATGGTTTGCTGATTTCTGTATGGGACCTATTGTAGGATGTAGATACTTTACTAGTGACCTTGAAATATTGTGTTTCTTTTCTCAGTTCCAAGTTTTTAATTTGTCTTTCTTATGTATGATACATTCAATTAATGTTTCTCAAGGATTTTTTTTTTTTCTTATTCTTCTCAGTTCCAACTTCCAATTCTTCATTTGTGTTTTCCAATCTATTGTTTGTTCATTATGTTTGTGATAGCACCAAATTGAGCTATTGCTTATGTTCAATATAGTTGATGGGCTGGTGAAGTGTGAGAAGTGGATTGAGGGCGATGATAGGTATGCAGAGGAGTCTAAGGCTGCATGGTGGTTGAAGAGACTGATAGGCCGGACAAAAAGAGTAACAGTTAACTGGCCATTCCCATTCTCAGAGAACAAGTTATTTGTTCTGACTCTTAGAGCTGGATTGGAGGGCTATCATATTAATATTGATGGGAGGCACGTGACCTCTTTTCCTTATCGCACTGTGAGTAATGTCCTTGAAAAGTTTAACTTGTCAACCTGAAGATAGCTTTGCGTGATTTCTTAATATGGCTTTTTAATTTAACAGGGCTTTACTCTTGAGGATGCTACTGGAATTACTTTGAGTGGGGACATTGATGTCCACTCTATATTTGCTGCCTCTTTGCCAACATCACATCCAAGTATTTCCCCTGAGCAGCATCTTGAATTTTCAACCAGATGGTGTGCCCCAACACTTCCTGAATCTGGCGTGGAATTGTTCATTGGCATCCTCTCAGCTGGAAACCATTTTGCTGAGCGGATGGCTGTAAGGAAGTCATGGATGCAGCATAGCCTTATCAAATCTTCAACAGCGGTGGCTCGTTTCTTTGTAGCGCTGGTAATGTTGACAAGTTGATAAGCTTTTTATTTTTAGTTATTTCATTCCTCAGGGGGATTCTTAACATTTGAATATTTTTACAGCACCCGAGAAAAGAAGTTAATGTAGAATTGATGAAGGAAGCGGAATTTTTTGGTGATATTGTTATAGTGCCTTACATGGATAACTATGACCTTGTTGTATTGAAAACAGTGGCCATATGTGAATATGGGGTACGTCGATGATTGTTTAATATAAGTTTGAAAAAGGAATAATTTATTCACAGATATATAAGATGTGCTGCATTGTTCACAGGTTCGCACAGTTTCTGCCAAGTATATCATGAAGGGTGATGATGACACTTTTGTCCGGGTGGATGCTGTTATAAATGCAGCAAGGAGCGTTCTGAATTCTGTAAGCTTCTATATTGGAAACATAAATTACCGCCACAAACCTTTGCGCCATGGTAAATGGGCTGTGACATACGAGGTAATCATAACATGTTGCTGCTGATTTTCACAATTAAGTAGAACATGTTGATTTAACAATGCCCCCTGCTTCCTTACTGTTGTCACATCTAAATTATCGCCGATGATAATTTTGGTGTATTTAAATATTGATTTTTTTGCTTGTCTTCTGTTTTCAGGAGTGGCCACAGGAAGATTATCCACCCTATGCTAATGGACCGGGTTATATTTTATCTTCTGACATTGCACGCTACATTGTATCTGAATTTGAGATGCATAACTTAAGTGTTAGTTAGTGTACTCATATATATATACTGCAAATTTCTCTGTTTTCCTGTTATGGATCATAGTATCTCAATGATGGTGTGTGGCTGATTTTCTTCTATATGCAGTTGTTTAAGATGGAAGATGTAAGTGTGGGAATGTGGGTAGAGCAATTTAGCAGCAGGAAACCAGTACAATATTTGCATAGCTTGAAGTTCTGCCAGTTTGGTTGCATTGAAAACTATTACACAGCTCATTACCAATCACCTAGGCAGATGATGTGCCTGTGGGATAAATTAGAGAGGGAAACAAGGCCTCAGTGTTGCAACATGAGATAATGATGAGGTATAATTTGCCATGAAAACAAGTTTTGCAGTCATAGCTTAGGTTCGAATATGTGTATATACAATGGACCTTGGATAGTTTAAACGTATCCATGTATAAATGGCCTTTTAAATCCCATTTTTTATTTTATTCTTTTGCCAAGAGAATTTCATTTTTATTACTTATTTATTTTTGGTAAGCAGAATTTCATTATTTAAACTTGATTCTTTTTTCTATTTTCTTTTTGGAGGGTTATTTTGTTTCGGCTTGGGATTGAAAAATGAACTGGATGGTGAGCAGGGAAGTGGGATATTTTTAAAATTATAAATTAAAAAGACGCATGTATAATTAATTTAAGTAGAATTTCAAAACTATATATACATTGAAAGAGGAAAAATTAAAATTGTACAGAAGATATGCAAATTAATTGGAATTTTAAATTAAAAAGAAAAAAATGATATGTAATATTTTTTAAAGGAGAGTACACTAAAAAGTTAATTTATTGTTAAGAATTAAGGTAGTGTTTTCTAATTTAATTTATAAGAGTATATTAATTAACATTTGAGAAGAAATATAAAATTTAAATGTGAAAAAATAAATTCAAAGAATAATATTAAATTGAGGGTATTAGGCTTTGAAATTTTAGCGGCCTCAAATAGTGACAGAAAACCAATCTTTTGCTATAGAATGGAACAAATATCATATATTTCTTATTTATTATATCTACTGAAAAATAATATCTTGGATAGATAAGAGTGTTTATTTTTTGGTCGGAGTGAGGGGGCTAAGAGTTGAGTGTGATTTAAATTATACTTTAATCTATTAGAGAATCCGGGTCAAGATCTGAGTAAAAAAGTTCTTTGGTCTTATAGAATAAGAAACCCTGATATGATGTCAGTTTCACTTAGATTATAAACTGTTCTATAATTTTATTTCACCTTTTTTTAAGATCTTCATTTCATAAATTCAACCTATCCATTGTTACAGTTATACAGGTACGTGACAAATAATCTGAAATTCATTTTTTTATATAATTATTTTAGATAATTTTATCTAATTTTCACCGAAATGATATCGTTTTGAAATGGAAATTATAGTATATTTAAAATTTTAATTTATTTCAAGATTATAATAATTTTTAACCTCAAAACTACATCATTTTAAAATTATCTAAAATAACATTATATATATATTTTTCCCATATATTATTCTTAATTAAAGAACATAAGAAATTTTCCCTCACCCACACACGCTTCCCCGAATTGGAATGAGACACACAGAACAAGTCTTTTAAAAAAAAACAAAACTTGTTCCCACAAATTCTCATGAACTTTAATCCACTGTTTCTTTCTTTATTTTTTTTGTCTTATTTAATAAAGGAAGGATATTCTTACTACCAAAATTTTCTACTACTAACTTACAACCTATCTAATCATCATTGAATCAAAGAGAGAGAATGTTAAAAAAAATTTGAAAAAAGAGAAAATGTTGATCCAATGGTGATTAGATATGTAGTAAGTTAGTAGTAGAAAATTTTGTTAGTAAGAATATCCCTCCCCTATTTAATAATAGGTTTGTTTTTCTCTTTAGTTTCTGTAATCGGTTAGAAGGGTCGGCTTGCCTCAGTGGTAAGCATGCTTATCGTGATGTCCAAGGTCCCGGCTTCGACTCGGCCTCTTTCTTTCTTTCTCTACTTTTTCCTTCCCCAGATACTCACGAGTGGATATTGAACTGGATCGACTTTTTTCTAATCGGTTAGCCCATTTTGGAGGTAAAAAAAAAAAAACCAAGTATTCTACAAATTTTATTACCTACAAACTATTAAAAATTATGTTTTGCTATATATCACGTCTTTCAAGATGTCACGTAAAATTATGTTGTTTATATATAAAAAATTGCTTTGTCAAGTGACTAATGCATGTGCAATGCATGCCTCTCTTCTTTTTCGATAAATAAATTAGGAAAAAATTACATTTATAAATTTTTTTATTTATAAATTCTTATATATAATCTATATTATGTGTTATCGGTAAGATACTTTTGAATAAAATCTTACGGGTAAGACATAATATAATTTATAAATTTGTAAAAAAAATTGGTTAATATAATCCTCACAATAAATTATTAGAATAATTCTCATAAACTTACCCTTTAACCCAACACATTCACGCCTACATATTAAATGTCTCATTACTCGCGCCATTTGCTATATTACAAAGTTAAAGAGTATGATTACCTTACACGAATATAAATCTTTACAGATTTCATTTGCATCTGATGCATCAAATGATTAAGATTTGATGTAATATTTATATCAATATAAATTAACTTTGTCTACAAATTGAATGGGCCTTGTAATAAGAGAAATATGGGGTGAGAGGCAAATATATCCATTTCCTAGACTACAAATATGTTGTTTTTTCTTTTTTGTTGGTAAATAACAAATATGTTGCTTTAATGATATTATTTAATGACACCACACTGGCGGACCTAGGAATTTTTTCTGTGGGGGGCTAAAAATTAAACATTTGTTCTCTCTTCAAACATAATATATGGGAGGCTAAAATACGAATAATTAAACATTTATGCCTGATTGAATCCTCTCTTTTTTAAGTTAGAAGCTACTTATAAGCATAAGTAAGGCCAAATAGGTTTTGAGAAAAACTCTTATCATGAAAAGCTCCTTTTTTAATAATGAAGAAAAAAGCTGAAAGCTAAAAGTTCTTGGGAGGAATTTTTTTAAAAAACTCTTATATGATTTTCTTGAATTATGTGTTTTTTTTAATGAAGAGTTATAAAGATATATATAGAGATAATTTTCTTAAAATATGTGTTTTTAAGTAACTTTGAAAAAAAAAATTGTAATTATCAAAGAGTTTTTAATTTTTTTTAAGCTTTTTTTTTAGCTTTAGCTTATAAGTAGCTTCTAACTTAAAAATAAGATGATCTAAATAGGCTCTCAGAGTAATTTGTAAAAAAAAATAAAAAATTGTCGAGAGATCTTTCCCCATAATTTAATACTAATTCCATATGCTAACTGTTACCACCAGGTCTGCGCCAACAAGAATTTGAACTGCACTCTTTCTTATTGTTTTTTTTGTTTTGTTCATTTCGTTAACTTTCATTGAGGGAGAAAAAATGCATTCAGAGTTAGAGGAGTTTCAATAGATATAGGACGTGAGAATATAAAGAAGCTCTATAAATTCTGTGTGGGAGAAAACTACTTCAGAGAAAAAATTGAAATTTCTTACATTATACTTATATTAAAAAAAATTATTCAAATTTTGGGGGGCGGGGGGCGGCCGCCCACCCTAGCCCCCTGGGTCCTCCCTTGAAAATAAGACATATAAATTGTTTAAGAGATACAATTATTTTGTTATTCTCGGACCAGAATTAAATTAAAGACTTTTGTACTATTTTATAATTGTTAATTTGATTTTAATCCAATTATCATAAAATAATTATAAAAAGAGTAAATACCATTTTTGGTCCTCAACAAATTTTACGATGTCCGCTTTAGTTCCTAGCAAATAAAAAGGTTATTTGTGGTACCTGAGAAATTCAAAATGGACACATTTTAATCCTTTTGAGAGACTAATATCGGTCTATTTTGAATTTTTTAGTGACAACGAATAACTTTTTTATTTGCTAAGGACTAAAGCGGATATCGTGAAATTTGCCGATGATCTAAAGAGGTATTTACTCTAATAAAGAAAAAGATACGGTAAATAACAAATAGACCGCCGCAGAGTTGTGCTAATGTCCTTGTATTGATCCAATGGTGTCTCTTTTTAAGTCTGTTTCACACATGTTGCTAATGCTGCATTTTGTACAATCCCAAAAAATCCATTTACATAAAATGGCTTTACAAAAGGAAAAGAACATTGCAGCATATATAAGCATAAATGGTCCCTATCAAGCTCCACTTCTTCCATAAGCTACAAATGTATCCATCCCTTTTTGAACTTTAAGCCACCACAGAGTGGAACTCTGAATGTTATTATCTATCCAAACTGTACATATGACATCCTGCATGGCAATCGATTAAATCACCACAAAGAACTTTCATTTTCATTGTGTTTTTATTTAATTTGTTTTTGATTGGTTTATTTGTTATAAGAACTATTTAATTACTAAGAGAAAGAAGACATACATGTAATATTATAAATGTATACTTAGATCCATTGAATTTTATAAATGTATCTTGAAAGCCTTTATTTGATTCCGGCCTTTCGTTGAAGTTCACTGATTTTTCTTTTTTTAATAATTTGTAGTGTGCATTTTTTTTATATATATATATATATATATATATATATATATATATATATATATATATATATATATATATATATATATATATTACTAACTACCAAAAAAATTCTTATATAACTTATTAGTTATTACCCATCACATCATCATTGGTATAAAAAGAGAGAATGTTAAAAAGTTTTTGAAGAAAGAGAAAATGTTAATCTAACGGTGATTAGATAGGTAGTAAGTTGGTAGTAAAAAAATTTGGTAGTGAGAATATCCCTCTCGTATATATATATATATATATATTATTGATTTATTTACTTTGTATTATATGTATGGAAAATAATCAATTTACATTGGTATATAATATAAATAATAATTCTTAGATACATTCAAATCATCAATGATCTTATTTCGTCAATTTCCTTTCTTGTGATGATGGATCCAGCTTCCATGTATCAGAGAAAATTTATTTGAAAAAAATTATCAAGAAAGTTCAATGGTGATCCAAATAGACTTTGAAATCTAAAGAAAGAAAAAGGGGAGAACGGACAAATACAAAATCATGTGATATGCATACAATAAAAGAGAGTTAGATAACAGTGGTGCACTGGCGCTTCACATTTCCATTCAAGCTTCTATTATTGCTGCACAATTTATTCTCTTTTGTCTTATTGCTGTAAGTACATAACTTGCCACAATAGCAATTATTATTAGCGTGTGAATGTGATAGAAAATGAATGGATTTAATTATTCTAATTACAATTAAATTTTTTTTTATTTTATCCAACAAATTGGAGAATTACTGGTTTGCAAACTAAAAAATAAAAAGAAGCAAAGTGCCTAAGGATTTGTTTTGATCTGTTATTATAACTTTGGGCAAAATAAATTTTTAAAATTCTTTAGGGATTAGAGAGAAATTATCTCATTTTTAAAGAAAAATTAATTTTATCTTTATTCTAATAATAATCGTTCAATGTTTCAATGAAAAATTAATCTTATCAGCCGTATTCCAAAAATAATATGGTCAAAAGAAATTGTGTGAAAATATTTTGATTTATTAAAAAAATAAGAAGAAGCAAAAGTACAATCGAACTTTCTCCCAAATTGTCTTTTTTTCAATCATTTTTCGTTTTCTTCTTCAAATATGATTCCTACTACTTTATTTACTTATTTAAAAGATTAAAAAATTGAAAGGATTTGGAGAAGTTATATACATGACAACCTTACGAAAAACACAGGTTGAATATTCTTACTACTAAATTCTTCTACTACTAATTTATTATCTATCTAATAACTATTAAATCAAAGAGAAAATGCTAAAAAGCTTTTAACAAAAAAAATGTTGATTCAATGATGATTAGATAAGTAATAAGTTGATAGTAGAAGAATTTAGTAATAAGAATATCCATCCTCCTCTTAAACAATAGTGGGACCCATGTCTTTTTCTTCGCTGAAGTACGAGTTTGCCACGCGAGTGATAATGACTTGAGTTTTGGTCCTTCACCTGCTGTGGGAGGACTGCAAAAGCAGTAGCACAGTTGCTGTTACGGATTGGTGCTACTGAAGTTTGTTTTTTATGGGCATGTTATAAATTTTTCTGCAAGTAGTTAAGATTGAGATTTTAAATAAAATCAGAAAGGTGATCAAAAATCATAAAATATAAAATTATAACATAAAAAATTATAAGAATGTAAAAGTATTTAGAATATTAGTAAAAATATTTTGATGATTTTTTTTGTAAAAATATAAAATTTTAGTGATAATTAATTTTTTCTGTAAAAATATAGAATACTAACCAATTAATTTTTTCTATAATACTAATCAATAATCTCATATTTTAAATTAATTAGATTCATGGATATTTCGATTATATTAATTATATAATGAGCACATTATGATAAAGATGAATTGTGTTTTTAGTATTTACTGGGCTAGTTTGGAAAATACAATACAAACATTGGTATATAATTGAATTGAATTGCATAATGGGTGGATAATTAGATATTTGATTAAAGATTTGATCTTTTCATCTGGTCTTTGGAATCGTATTCCAAGAATAAGATAGTGGAGAAAGTTGACTCAGGATATCTCCAAATTTTTATATAAAAAAAAGAATATGATCTTTTCAAAAAGTAGTAAACTCGATTTATGAGAATCATGAAGAAATTCAAATGTGAAATAAAATTAGTCAGAGGTTAAAGTTTTAAACACCAAAGACACTTTGTAAGTAAGTCAGAGAGAAAAAAATTCTAACATGCCTCCCAGGCTAACCTAGTATATAAATATTTATTTATATTTTTTATACTACTTGTAATAACTCTCTCTTTCAAATTTAAAATGGTTTAACAAACTTTTTGAATGATTTTGTTCTATATTATGCTATTTGGATATATATTGAATTTATGTATATTTATGGCATATATAACATCCTCCTTCACACAAACAAACCCACAAAAATTCATTCGTTCCACTGTGCACTGCTTGTTTGTGTCAATTTATTTATTTATTTTATTTTTGTTTGCACTTTTTTTATAATAGGCTAAGATAATATAACCTGTTATCTACCTTCTCTCACTTAAATTTTTTTTTTATTGCAGACTTTATAAATTATTGCTGCAAATTGGAAGCTAAGGTTTCTATCTGGAAATTTATTTTTTGTTATCTTATTTTTATTCTTTAACTTGCTAACAGGCTAAGACAGGCTTCACACAGGCTTTTATTTTTTGTAAATAAACCAGGCCACAGGCCAATATTATATTCGTGACAGGTAACAGGCTAAGACCAGTCAAACACGTTTAAATACAGGCTTGACACGTTAAGATCAAAGCTCGGCTCGGCCCGTTAACACCCCTATTTGTAAGTAAGTCAGAGAGAAAAAAATTCTAACATGCGAAAGAGAGTTGCCGCTCGCAGAAAAAAAATGCTTTATTTGTGAATTCATGCATATATAATATAACATAGGGTTTTATAATTCTCATATTTAATGAGAATTAATTTTTTTCTACAAATCCTTTGATTTTCGTGCTGATATGGGTTTACATATAATTTTTTTCTAACACATGGGTCTCACATGCTTCTTATCTCTACGACATGAGATTTCAATTCTCATTCAACATGATAATTATAAAACCCCTAACATAAGAAAGTTTCTAATTTTTTTAACACACTTCTAGAGAATTGAATTAGAAACATAACTCTTCTGCTGTTAACACTTAACAGATTTATCTATCAGATCATTAGCTAAAAAATAAAAACAGACAGTGTCAAACGAAAATATTTTCAATAATGGGCATCCGTACGTCACTTACTAAAATAATAATAATTCATTTAACATCTCTGATCCTAACTCCCCCTTAATGTTGCATGAATCTCACTTTTATTATTTTAGGTTAAAGAATACTTAATTACTACGGGAGAATTGAAAATATATTTGGTGTGAACACAACAACTTGTTCAAATTTCAAAAGTAACAGCAGGTATCACATGGCATTGTTGTGAAGTGCTTTTAGGAAGATAAGTTGCATATTGGTGCCTAAGATTCTGCTGCCATGTGTGAACTGAACCATTTTTTGGACGGAAAAATTTTGTGTTATTTTAAAGAGGTAAAGTTGTGTCATTTTAAAAGAGAGAAAGAGATAGACGAAAGAGGAGAGAAAGTTGACAAAAAAATAAATAAAGGTGTGAGTCCTACCTCTTTGTGAGAGTGACAGGATATAAATTGTGTAGGATAAATATTTTTCCCTTTCGTCACATGAGGAAGGATATTCTTACTACCAAAATTTTCTACTACTAACTTACTACCTATCTAATCACCATTGAATCAATGAGAAAAAATGCTAAAAGTTTTTTAAAAAAGAGAAAATATTGATCCAATAATGATTAAATAGGTAGTGAGTTGGTAGTAAATTTTTTTTGATAATAACAACCTCACCCCTCTTCTCACGTAACAAAAACTAAGCAATGTTCAGATCCTTTTTCTTCTTGTGGTCAAATAAATATTCTCTTTAATCCTTTTCACTTTTCAGATATCTTTTCTACACTGAGTCAATGATAGTGGCAGATTTTTCCGCCATAAGAACATTACCATTGCATTATCTGTTTTTCTTTCTTGGATTACTAATCAAGGTTTGAACAGTAAATTGACTTGACCATTAGATAGATTAGAATGTTGTGGAGAGTATTTAACAAAAAAATCATGCTCTTTAAAACATTCAAACTTTAATATTGAATTTACTGTTCCACACATTTTTTATGATTCACTCCGACAATTACTTATGATTCCCTCAGATAATTACTAATCTATTATAGAAAACCGTTCTTTTAAGATTATTTTCTTCATTTTCAGGTAGACCTCTAATTGCAGACTTTTGATTAAAGGGTACGAGCTCTTTATTACTTTGAAGCAATGGTTATTGGTAAATGTATATGAATTTTAGTTCCATAAATGTAAATTTTCGAGAATTAACTTTGTAACTAGTATCGGGGTGGCATTAATTTGATGACCTCAGGGTTCTTTGCATCATTAAGGGAAGAATCCGAAACACATTTTAGACCTCAATTTAACATTGAATTTAATTTTATAATAATGCTGAGTGGAAGATTGTAAACACTGGATAAGAATCAAACATCTAACATGGATCTAAATTGGAAGACATTAAATGGTGTAACTTTATCACCATGAATTATTCTTGTCTTTGAGTTATTATGTTTCAACAACTTGTGGAAAATGACAAGACCAATATCAAACAATGAGAAGTAGACACACAAAGTACATTAAAATTAAATATTGAGAGCATGAGGAGGACCCCATTATGTGTTGTTATGTTGAGATCCCATCATCTCCATTGACAGCCAAGTACCAACTTCAATACACAAAGAGTTTTTTTTCCCTTGCCATGCGCATAAAACCTTCATAGATAGGGGGGCCACATTTGTTTTTGTTTTGGTGTTTGCTCAGTTTAAGAGTTTTTCTTTCGTTGCCATGTCCAATAAGACACAACATTTACAGTGAATCAGTGCATATTTTTTTCTTTCATAGTGTTGGACCACACTCCACATAGTCCCACCAAATCAAAGAACTTAGTGGAACCTAATATTCTATCTTACTTGTCCTTTTCTCTTTTTTTCAAACATAAAAAAAATTATTCCACACTGGTGCTGGTAGTGTCATTTGACTCATTTTGCTTATAAACACTGGTCCTTTCATTCTCATCCCCACCCACTCTCTCTGCTTTTTTTTTTTTCTTCTTCTTTTTTTTTTTGAAGGGCCGGCTTGACTCAGTGGTAAGCTTGCTTCAGGTCGCGGGTTCGAATCAGCCTCTCTGTAAAAAGTAGGAGAAAGACGGCCTAGAATATTCCCTTTCCCAGACACTCACGAAGTGGGTATTTGAACTGAGTCGGCCCTTCTTTTTTTTATTTTTGGTATAATCAGGTATACTCATTCAACTTTCTCCCGTCACCTTGCCTTCGAGGTAGGCCCCGTAGGCTAGCCTCTCATTGGAACAACGGGGTTCATTGAGCTTCGCTACTGGAGGAAGTATAAAACTAATCCCCTAATCGAAGAGGGAGACATATCCTCTGGCCCTCAAAGATTTTTCAAGAATTTACTTGACACAGGATTTGAACAGTGACTCAAGCAAACCCTTGATAGCTCAATTGAGCTATCTTTTTTTTTCTTCTTTTCTTTGCCCCTGACTTTTTGATACATTAATTTAACTCTCTCTCACACACACAGAGGTTAAGAGGAGAGAAAGGTTTCTACACAAAAAGAGAGTTCATCAACCCCAAGAGAAGGTGCACACACACACATAAACACACACAATGATGCCACTCAAGATGACTGAGATGTGGACAACAATGGGGTCAACCTTAGCTAGCTTCATGTTCGTGTGGGCGATCATACAACAGTACTGTCCGTACGAGGTTCGACGTTTCCTAGAGAAGTACATGCATAGGATCATGAGTTACTTCTCCCCTTACATTAGAATCTCCTTCCACGAGTTCTTGGGAGATAGGCTCAAGAGAAGTGAGGCTTATGCAGCTGTTGAGGCATACCTCAGTGCCAACACATCAAAAAGCGCCAAGAGGCTCAAAGCTGAGATGGGTAAGGATAGTAGCAACTTGGTTTTGACTATGGATGAGTATGAAAGAGTAACAGATGAGTATAAAAGTGCAAAAGTTTGGTGGGTTTGTAGCAAAGTTATGTCACCAACTAGGTCCATGTCTTATTATCATCAAGAACAAGAGAAGAGGCTTTACAAGCTAACTTTTCATAAGAAACATAGGGACTTAATCACTGAGTCATATTTGGAGCATGTGATGAGGGAAGGGAAGGAGATTCGTTTGAGGAATAGGCAGAGGAAGTTGTATACTAATAGCCCTGGCTATAAATGGCCAAGTTATAAACAAACTATGTGGAGCCACATTGTTTTTGAACACCCTGCAACTTTTGAAACAATGGCTATGGAGCCTCAGAAGAAGAAGGAGATCATTGAGGATTTGGTCACTTTTAGTAAGAGTAAGGATTTTTATGCTAGGATTGGTAAGGCTTGGAAAAGGGGTTATCTTCTTTATGGCCCTCCTGGTACAGGCAAATCAACCATGATTGCAGCAATGGCTAATTTGTTGGCCTATGATGTTTATGACTTGGAGCTAACTGCAGTGAAGGACAACACTGAGCTGAGGAAGCTTTTGATTGAGACAACGAGTAAGTCTATAATTGTTATTGAGGACATTGATTGTTCACTTGATCTTACAGGTCAGAGAAAGAAGAAATCAGACAAGTTGCAAGATGATGAGAATGACAAGGTGAACTCTGAAGTTATAAGGAAAGAAGCCAAAGAAGAAGGAAGCAGTGTTAGCAAAGTCACACTTTCAGGGCTATTGAATTTCATTGATGGGATATGGTCTGCTTGTGGAGGTGAGAGGTTGATTGTGTTCACAACTAATTATGTGGAGAAGCTTGATCCAGCACTTATCAGAAGGGGTAGAATGGATAAGCACATAGAATTGTCCTATTGCAGTTTTGAAGGGTTTAAAGTGCTTGCCAATAACTACTTGAAGCTTGAGACTCATCCAATGTTTGACACAATTCAGAAGCTAATTGAGGATATCAAGATCACACCAGCTGATGTTGCTGAGAGCCTTATGCCAAAGTCTCCATTGGATGATGCAGAAAAGTGTCTTTCAAGCTTGATTGAAGCTCTTGAGGAAACAGCAGCTGCTGCAACAAAAGCTGAGGAGCTTAGTCTTTGTAGTACCATTAAAGAAGATGAGCAATTGGAACATATTAGTCCCATTAAGGAAAATGGTGAGTTTCGAGGTGACAAAGAAACTGACCAAGCAATGAACCAAAGCCAGCGATAGTGCACTAGTCATAATATTGTGTACAAGAAATTCTGGCTTTAAGGACAAAATCTGAGGCACATTTCTCTTCATAGTAAGTAGTATCATATATCTATCTTCCTTATGTCCACGAGAAGAAAGAAAGAAAAAAGAAAAAGAAAAAAGCAGAGATTGTAATTTAGCATTTGTAATTTTGTTTGGGATTAATTTTGAACTTCTGTTATAGATAATAGAATTAATAAAATTTCTTGTTAATGGGATAGGTCCCTCCCTTGATATAAAAAGAAGGTTTGGGAGCATATAAGAATGTTCTGAGCTTTATTATACTATACTAAACCTCAGGGTTGCACGGGCAGATAAATAAAATTTAGTATCCATATTTTATTTAGTTAGAGAGTGTGCTTCAACAACATAATTTTGCACACTCTCCTTGGTGATTAAATGGTAAATAACCATTCCGTTGCTAGTTTACAATTTTTAAAAGCCAACTTCGTAGATGTTAATGTTAATACTTTTAGCATTTTGCTTTTCTCTGTGTTTCATTGATAATATTGTTGGATGTGTTCCTTCGTTTAATGCTTTTGGTTAAACATATATTTCATTTATGGGTACATAGCTCAATGTCTGCTCAATCACCTCAATGAATGTTACTTACCTAATTATTGTTGAAAGATTCTAGAAGAAGGTGTAGGATTTTCTACACCTTTATAAACACGACCAAACCTTTGTAATAAGTTAGTCATTTTTTAGAGCTTAACTAAGCATAGTTTGAAAGAGAATCCTCTTAAGAGAAGTGTGAGTGTAAGACTTTTTAGAGAGGAATCTTATAACCATCATTATAGTCTATAGATGAAGTTTTGAGTGTACCTCTATTATGATTAGGAAAATTTGAATCCTTTGTATTCCTATTATTTATAGTGAAAGATTTTCTAAACTAGCATATGTGATTTTTATTTTTCTAAAAAACAATTTTTAAGTTAAAACTTGTTACCGATTCGAACAAATATTAATCCTTTTTTATATATAGCTATGTGAAGATTGTTCCTTGAGAACTATCATCATTTAAAATGCTGCTTAGTATTTAGTTGACTTTTCAATGAATAATTATTGTTATATAATAATGGAAGTGTCTCCTCAACCTTGTTGTCTAGGAATCTATTTCTCTCTTAATTAGTTGCCTCTTCAAGCGTAACTTTCACAAGTGGCCTAGCAATTTCTTTTACCTGAAATGCATAGCAATAGTGGACCCGTATGTAACAAAATATCCTTGAATGGACATAATGGAGCATTATATGAAACAAAAGCAGGTCATTACTTTTTCAGAAAATTTATAAAATTAAAAATAGTTGACATGACAATTTTACGACTCGTGTCTCAGCTTAATTTTTTTATATTACTGTAAATAGATTTCTGATTGTCACATTAATATATTTGACATAAGCAATTGACATTTTATTTTGCATCCCCCACCAAAAAAAAAACTTACGAAGAAGACAGTTCAGCACACACTGTTACCAGGATAAAAAGACTTGGGCCCAAGAAGGCCCAATCCAACTTAACTTAAGCTAGTTAGCCCTTTATTATTTTCTGTTAGACAGTTAGTTAGAAATGATAGGTAGTTAGTTTTAATTCTTTTCATTCCTTTCTGAACTTGTTGTATATATATATACTTTACTCTTGTAATGCATGTGAGAGTTCAGATCAATAAAACACTTTCAGTTTTACATTTTCCAGTTCTAGAAGTTTCTCT
Source organism: Gastrolobium villosum (assembly GCA_032173675.1). Classification (NCBI taxonomy): domain Eukaryota; kingdom Viridiplantae; phylum Streptophyta; class Magnoliopsida; order Fabales; family Fabaceae; genus Gastrolobium; species Gastrolobium villosum. Next base: position 115,135 of record JAVKPL010004231.1, read on the forward strand.
TTCTGTTGTGACTTTGCATGTTCAGATCTGAACCTATAAGACACACTCTGAGAAACATCCCGGGAAACACCAATTTTAGTTCCAAAATATTTAAATTCTTAAAAATCAAATATTTTCCCCTTAAAATATTATTTTGATTTAAATTTTATTTTACCTATTTTGCATTACTACATGAATTTTAGAAAATCGATATTAAGGACCCATTTGATTCTATTTTTTTAAAATAATTTTATATAATAATTTTTAGAATTAATAAAAATATCAAAAATTTATTTGATGAATTTTTTTTTTTGGTGAAATATTTGATGAATTTTGTAATTTGAAGCGGAATAAATTTGCAAAAACAGCTTACCAAAAAAATATATATATATATTCATAAAATAAAGATTAAGAAACAATAAACAACTAAAATGTATTTTGAATTTTCTACTTTAAAAACAAATTACAAAGAACAAATTTTCAAAATGGTAAAAAAAAAATAAAAAAAAGGTACCAAACAATTTTTTTTTTAGTTTTTGAAAATCAATATTAATAATCTATTAAGCAATGTTGTCCTTAGGTTAAGCTGGATCCTTCATCCTACATTTATTATGTTTATATATTTATCTGTGAAACATTATTTAATTATGTTTGCGCCAACTCCTGATTCAACAGATAACGACTTAAGAATTGCATTCCTCATTTTGACTTGATGTTGCGCATTAAAAAGATCCAACTTATTAGCAAGTTAATATTTCAAAAGGTGTTAAAATTTAAAAATGTAAGCACTAATGTAAAATAACGAAAAACTTTCAGAAATCAAAACTAATGTTTTGGAGGCCATGTGTTGTTTTAATAAGTAAAAAATTTCAAGTAGCCAAGTAGTGTTTTATTAGTTTCGTTATTACTGAAGAATCCGTTTGTGAACCGAATATTAAAAAAGGCAGTTAACCGAAATGCTCCATCAGTATTGAGTCCACGAAAAATAGAACTAGCAGGGCACGATAATCTAAATGCCACATCTTTTTAAAGTTACAGTACCTCTTAACAGTTATTGTACATCAATTGGATGGGCTAAATAACGCCCCACGATTTCTCATTCATTTTGGTAGACCTTTTGAATGTAAAACGCTAAAAAAAAAATGACTCTAACTAATCTACATAACTCGGTATCATGCTGCTTTCTGGTGGCAAATCATGCACCAAGGGCTGCTTAGATTATGCCATAGGAAGAGACCAGATAGTAACTTCCTCTGTGGGGCTTATAACAAAATTTATAGTTCTATTATCATACACATTGCCTTCCCTTATAGAATCCCTGCTCTCAAGCAGAAGGGCAAGCTTTCAGAAATCATTGTCTTCATCTTTCATGAGCGTACTTGGACCATCATCAAAACCAGAGCTAGGGGCAAGCTCATTCAAATCAAGAAAACGTCTCTTTCCAGTGCCCTCCACTTCTTCCTGACCAGGACTACTTGATTGTTCAGGAGGTTGGTTTTTTTGGTTCTCTTCCTCCACAGGATAAGTAATAGGCTCATCTACTTTCATTTCCTGATCTTCATCATCATTTCCATCTGAATCTTCACTTTCCATCATATATTCCCCATTCTCACTGGGATCTGAGTGATCAGGTGAAGCATTAGATTTCTCAGGTTCAATAAACTCTGATTCTGATTCTGACACCTCATAGTTACGGTAATTTATTCGATTTCTAGTTGCCCTCTTACTGCGTCTTAGACCTGATTGAATCTCATCCACAGACTTGCGTTTAGTTTCCCTCCTAGTACGGCCTGGCAATTGTTTGACTTTACGGGGTTTGTCACTATCCTCACTCATGCTCAAGGATTCTTCATCCTCCTCCTCTTCCTCTTCATCTTCAACGTTATCTTCATCCCACTGATATTCTTCATCTCCTTCAGAGCTACTAGATAGCTTCCTTCTCTGCTTGCGTTTCTTCATATATTCTTCATCATATACGGCTTCTCCAACAATATCATCATCACTGTCAAAGTCTGCCTCATTATCTGATACTGCGTCGACGAAATCTTTCTCTGAATAACGCTTAGGTTTCTGTCTTCGCCGATTGCTGATGTAAAAAAGAAATTATTAGTCAAAATTAGATAGAAAGGCACCATAACAGATTTCAAAGAAACAAGAGCTACACACCTTCTATCCAATGTGTCAGTTTTATCCTCTTCCTCATCGTCATCAGAGTAAGATGATTCTGGAGATGGCATACCAAAATTCAGATGTTGTGGGGAATGTGAAGGACCATATTTACCATTAGTCAAAGCTTCAGGTTTTGGTACTGATTCTCTCCTGGGCAGAGGTTCTGGGGACGGCTGTTTCCGCCTGACAATGGAAGAAACAGATATATATGTTGTGAGTAACAACAGTATAAGTGAACGAGCATGACTGACCCATCCCCCTCCCAATTCACACACACACACAATTACACGAACATAGAGAGAAAGGATATAAGCACATACTTGGTTACTTTAATTGCCTCATTGATGGACCGATCGTAATCATCTGCAATGACAGTTAAGCGTTAAGTTAGTGTAAAACAAGCATGTAGTGGATACTCCGGAAGTGAGACCATTCCTGTCCAACCAAAAAGAAAATCAGGTAGTTCAGGTAAAACAATTTGAACAAAGCCACTGTGGCGAGGTTTCCGGTAATTTGAAGGAGGTAATAGGTTCAACCCACAGCTCATTGTTACTTGAAAAAAAAAAAAAAATATTTGAACACAATTTATACAGAATGCCAGTGTATGAAGTTGTATCTTGCATAAAAAAGTGACACTGAATTTATTCATTTCCATTTCCAAATTGCCTCACCACAATTCACCATCATCAACGTAGGATGAAACCAATGTGACTACTTCTTTTTGAGTCCAAAACCAGCATGATTCAAAAAAGAAAAGGTGGCCCAATGCACGAGTCTGCTACCATTGTGGTGATAATGCGGAGGCTCAGATGTACAGTCTTACCCTCATGAGAAAGATGTTGTTTCCATAACTAAAACGGGTGACCACAGTTGAATAATATCTTCTATTTTAGGAGATAGATCCATGTCTCTATAATTAATTAGCTGGATTTGATTAGATTTGGTTTTATTTTGTAGTTGTTTTCTTTTTTATTAGTAATTGTAATTCCTACATATAACGAATGAGGGCTGGGACAATTTCCTCAAGCCATTTAGAACTCTCTTGTAACATGATATCAAGAGCTACGGTTGTCCAGCTGTGGGAAGCCCTCAAAACATAAACAGTTCAACCATCATCCATCTTTAAACCAACACCTATCCCGCCGGAAAGGTTCCAAGCCGTCCAGAACCAGCTGATCTGTCATCTTGTTGAAGCGCTGTTGCCAGAGCCTCTCTCATGCGCCTGCACATGCAAATCCCTCTGTCTACGCATGGATCTCACACACCACACATCTGTCAGTGCATGTGGTTCACACAGCACCTTCCCAGTGTCAGTTTCTCATGCCACCTTTCTCACCTTACTTGCTGCAGTTTCCTCTTTCCTACTTGATGATTGGAAGCTCGGTTTCTTGTCCAATTTGGTATTGGGTCATTGATTCCCACTTTATTTTGGGTACTGTTCATGCAGTTGTCCAGCCACCAACCACCCATCTTGGCAGTCAGTTTGAACAACTATGGACTCGAGTAAGGTAATCCCTCCGATTCTAAAGGTCCTCATGTGTCCGAGGTCATCAATCCAGTTCGTAATCTGCAGGTCCTTATATACTGAAATTCAAAATCAACTAGGCAAGTCCATTAAAATTTTACGTAGAAATAATGCCAAAGAATATTTTTCCACTCAATTCTCATCATTTACGTCCTTTAATGGTATTTTACATCAATCATCATGTGTGCACACCCCAACAAAATGGAGTGGCTAAAAGAAAAAAGCGTCATCTTATTGAAACTGCTCAAACATTATTATTACAAGCTGAGATGCCATTTCATTCTTGGGGTGATGCTGTCTTTACTGCTTGCTATTTGATGAACCGTATGCCCTCATCAGCGGTCAATAATCAAGTTCCTCTTTGTTTGTTAGATCCCAAATGTCTCATACATCTTGTTCCTCCTCGAGTGTTTGGATGTATTTACTTTATCCATGATCTTTCTCTAGAACAAGATAAGTTGTCTCCTCGTGCTATTCATGGTGTCTTCCTTGGTTATCCAAGATTGCAAAAGGGATATCATTGTTATTATCCTATCAATCGTTAATGGTATACCTATCCCACCCTGCTTCACTTCTTCTATTGACTTAGACGGGATGTCTAAAGTTTTCCCTGTTCCATATTTTGGCCCTCCTTTGTCTCCCTTGCAAGTACGATTCACAGAATCTATAGCAATTCAGTTAAAGCAAGTCCAGACTATATCACATCAGCAACCCCTCATCACCTATCAACACTGCCCAAAAGAGACGGGCCCTAGTGAATCATATCCTACACCACTGATGTCACCTCCTACGAACCTATACTCTTCTACGGATCTATCTGACCCTGGTGAGTCTGTTAATAATTTACCTTTTGGAGTTCGAAAAGGTATTTGATCCACTCGCAACCCTCATCCTCTATTTATAATTTTTAAAGGCGGCTTGGGATAATTGATCATATGAAACAACATTGTGATAATCATGTCCCCTTACACATTGCGTCAAATCAACATTCCATGAGAAGACCAAACATATAAAGATTGATTGTCACTAAATCAGAGAGAGAAAGTTATTTCTTTCAACCATACTTATTAATCTCGGATAGCAGCGCGAAGCGGCTAACCCTCCAAACTGCTATAGCGTTATAACGGGTAGCGCTACAACGCTATTGTACAAAGTATACCTAAGTGATATACTAAATTGTACTTCACAAATATAAAACTTAAAATATGAAAATGTGACATAAAAAACAAATTTGAAGGATCTCAAACTCAAACATAAATGATTTCAAACATTAAAATTCAAATCATAAGCAAATTGAAGGAATTAAAGTCTCAAATAATGTAACACAACAAAATAAAGTGGCAAAATTAATCAAAATTCAAACTGCCACATAAGTGAAGTGTCAAGATCAAAGAACCCAAGGAACTAATCATAATTGAAATCATGAACATCCAAATCTTCATCTTCACTTTCACTGTATCTAAGTTGTAAATCTCTTCCTTCTACGACGAGAACACATTTGCAAAAACTACTGTAGCGGCGCGATTCAGCCGCAATAGTGGCCGCTACATCCGCTACACTTCGCCTGACCGTCGCGGCGCGGTTTGTAGCGGCTGGCTACTGCACCGCAACGCAACTCCGCTATAGCACGCTATAGCGGGGCTATTCACAAGTATGCTTTCAACTACCAATAGTAACAATATACTTTTATGAGGATCGTACGGTGGTTTACATCATGGTTGGTGAAGAAGGAGTGGTTGTAATTTTCTACCCTGACAGAATAGAAACTTTTATAAACAGAGCAGACTTATGGAGATGCTGATGTAATCTAGTCTAAATTAGACGTACTAGTGAATTAGAATTCTTGTCTAATGTATAACTAAATTTTAAGGGTGTTTTAACATATGCCTTCTTCCTATAACCGCTTCTTTAAAATCTTATATTCATATTCTTTCATTTAAGAGATAATTTAAGAAACAATGTGATATTCTCTATACTAGCTAGCTATAGAGAATGTTACATCAAGCCATTTAGAACTCTCTTGCAACAACCACCATTCCAAGGCCCACCCTCTTAAATTACCTAAAAATTGAGTATGCAATTAGGAATCTAAGATTTTTAGTAAAAACATCTACCATGTTGAAAGAGGCTGACCATGGTAGAAAGGAAAAATTCAATATGACATTGATCAGATTAGGTGACTTATTGGATGATCCAAAAACAAACAGACACAGTCAGAAAGTCTCAGTACATTATCCGTATAGTAGCACTAGCAGTCACATGGTCCTCAGGTAAAGCATGACATTAGATATGGGTTAATGGATCCAGCTTAGGTGCTTTAAACAATACAAGGTACATGGGCCCCAAGCACAATCACAAAAATGCAATTTTTTGTTGAAATTATAGTTTTAAGGTAGTAAAAGGAGGCAAGAGGTAATAAAGGCTCTGACTACAACTATATTGTGTTGATATGGTGTTGTAATCATGTGTTATAAAATACTGACCAATGGTTCTATTTATCCTCATAATTAGGTCAAGTAGTAGTGCAGCATTACTAGAACAAGCCTAAGCCAACTAATATAATAAGATTATTAATCCTATTTAAATAAGGAAATAAATCAAGAAATATCTGGAAACAGCTCCTAAGATCGCTTCTTCAATTAGATAATTGATTGACTACACAAAATATTCTGAAGATATATTGTAAGATATTCTAAAACAATCAAAGATATAATTAAGATATTTTCTAGATATTCTAACATTTTTAAAAAAGGAGCTTGGTCTAATACACAGGAAAAGGATAAAATGGTAACACTGGCAAAAAGAACATGAGAATGAAAAGGCAAACTCCAGCTGTTAAATCAAAATTCAAACCAATCTGTTATTTGGGTATCAACTACCAATACCATTAAAACGTTGGCACTAGTTATAATTAAACTTTCTTGCTCTTACCGAAAGTGTAGGTAACGGGTTTCCTATCACGAAGCGAACGCCCGGGAGCAAGCCCATCAACAACCAAGTAATTATCAAGAAGAAGAGCTTGTCTGTGTTGCTTTTTCAGCAACCTCTCCTTTTTCTGTGCCAACATACAAACCAATTTTGTATCAGTCAAAACGCAATTAAGATTCATCAAGGACCATAAATCAAGATATTTTAAACAAAAAAGGACAGGATTTTGGGTTCCATTCGCAGAATACCAGATCTTCACAAATTTCTCAACCCTAGAGTACCTTATGAACTTTCTCAATTTCAGGAAGCATGTCTATCTTCAGCTTTTTCCCCACAGAAACCTCTGTTCTATTTTTACTTGAGAAAAGCTTCTCCTGTGTAAGCAGAAGAAAGAATTGATTGAATTCACATATGACGCAGCTCAATGTAAAGAAAAAGAAGTTACAATTCATTATAAAAGCAGGGGAAGGGTTACATGATTTATTTATTTTGGTTTTTTTTTTTCTTAACTTAGAAAATGAAAAAAGAGCAATAACGGTTAAACCCATCATCTAGACATAAAACAAATATCAGCATTGTTAAAAGTTTTATGTATAAAATAATATTGATCACGGAGCATATCATCAAACAATTGAACAAGACAATTCATTCCACATGCATCTGATCTCGTTAAATAATTGCGGCAGCAAACTTTGACCTCTGTGGTTCACATTACTAATGAAGACTGTGGTCTAGAAAAACAAGGATTAACTACAAACATTTACAATGTTTGCTTGTGAGCAAATAAATACCTTTCTGATTAGTTCAGAATTAGTTATTAGGAAACATGCTTAACAAAGCTGCAAAGATTTCTTTGGTTTTTGAGAGCCAACCATAACAAGACTGCAAACGATTTTGCCTGTCTTTGTGTAAGAACCACTAAAACTAACTAGTTCCCCTAAAGAAACTATATTTACTTGGTTATTTATTAAATTACAAAAAATCCTCATGGGGTTTTCAGAAATCAAGCATTATAACTTCATATGTTTGCTTCTCCTGTATTATTTATTGTCAAGGTCTTTTTTGCCTCACAAATATCAAACAGGACAATTTTTCCATTTTTATCTACTTATGCGTGTCCAAAGGGTGTGTTATCCTTTTTTCTTGTCATAGTCTTATTTCTATATACTTTAGTAAATTTCTCTTTCTAGTATATTAGAGTTTTCTTATGCATACAATTAGGTAAGGTTTCAATGGACAATGTGAACCCATAAACAGTTCTTGCAGTAATTTTCTATAACTAGGTCACTCAAGTTCTAGTCAAGCATAAAATTCTTCAGTCTGCCTATGAAAGCTTCAGAACATATTATTAATTGTTAACAGCCTTGTGAAATGACATTAAATGATGATTTAAAATAAAAAACTAAATAATTAAATAAAATAAATATGATTAAATCTGCATGAATCTTAGGTGATTTTAATCACGAAAATTTCATTTTATTTATAATTAGATTCTGATATATAATTTGTGAATCCAACATATTCGTAATTAAAGGACAACACAAAATTTGGATTTCCTACTAAGTTACAGTTTTCTATTTCAAGAAAATTTGATTAGGATATAAGTTGGGGTTTCTAATCATAATAAAATTTGGATTGTTTTGTGGTTCCTGACATAACAACACTATTATCTAATTTACCTTAAACTTATTGATTCATTATCTCAATCATAAATCTAAAACACCAAAGTCCCAACTCCAAGCAAGCCACCCGAAAATTGCTACAACATGCTCACTGTTCCCTGGTATACCACTCATATTAACATGAACATAGATTGACCAGCTTTGTTAACTTACAGAAACATCTTGAAATTCATCAAAATTGGTAGCAACTGCTTCCCACTGGTATGATGTATTAGAAAGAACCTGGGAACCTCTTGCTTTTCCCTTTTTTATTTGAACCACTTCAGTTTTCCTTATTTCTCGATACAACCTATGACCAATAATTGGGTCATCTTCATACCTGCACTAATCAAATTTCAAATGAATAAAACCACAATTAAACTTACATGTACAATAACTTTCTCATTTAACATTCCAAATTTTGACCACGATGAAGAGAAAGCAAAAGTATATTACCAATAAGAAATTCCATGTGAATCACCTCCAATACGCTCTTTACGGAATGTTGAAAGCTGAACACCATGTTTGATTGAGTTGTCAATATAACTTCGGATATCTTCTTGCTGCAAAATATTACTTGAATTTGATCATTACATCACTGGTACAATAGAAAAAGGGGTAACCACTGTAAGACCATGTCAGCTCATGAATGGTCTGTCTCAGCCGATGGGGAATTGTGGATGCACCCAGTGGATTTTGATCTCTTAGGGTCTCAGCTGCCCTGACCCCTTTTAACCACACACCCCCACCCCCTTTTAAAAAAAAAGGTTCTTGGAGAATAAGGAGGTTCCATCAGACACATAAGTCATTGGTCCTCGAAAAAGAAATTGCATGGCCACACGTCTATGTGAACTGTGATACATGACAATACATTGATGCTGACTACAACAACCTTCTTAAATGCAAGCATAACGAACTGGTGTATGATAAAGATGTAAGGGGCATAAAATAATATGCCAAAACAGGGGGCTGCAACAGAACAAAGCAAAAATAGAGATAAAAAGAGACAATGACATGCATAGAACATGATAGCTTTAAGTGTACAGCATGAATGAACTGTGTATAATCATCCAATAAGATTCAAGCTAACATCAGGCAGAGGGGCAATGTCCTGCCATAACAAAGTTCACACACTTAAGATAAAAGGATATAAGATATAGATAGATGAACATTAATAGTACCTCAACACGAATGTCACATAGTGCTTTTAAGATGACAACTCGAACCCCGGGATGAAGTGATTTATATACTTCAATCTCCGCCCTGTCATATTAGCATAACCTGAGACTTGGGAAAAACATAGATTAACATTCTAGGATTTTAAATATTTCATGAATAATTACCCATGTGATGCAACAATTGGAAGATCCCCATCTGCAACCTGCATTTGAATTCCATCCTCTTATTAGCTCTAGAAATTGTAAAATATACATTATTATCAAATATCAGATTGCTCAGTGAAGGTCATTACCCAATGCCACCAATCTCTCAATTTCCGGCATAGTACGGTTATCCAAGTATCACGTGTGAGTGCCATTCGTGTAATAGGAGGGATTGCCTATCAAAAGGTTTAATAAATGTTATTATCAGACCAGTATCAGCTTTTCAGACACAAAACAAAGTACTGATTTTCTAAAGGAATAGAACTTGAGAGAGATCATTGCAGTAGAACTGTGGCTAAAACCACAACTTCAAACACCTATCTTAAGACATTTGGAACTGTACAGTCACTCATGCTAAATAGCCTTGACTTTTCCTCTCTCACTCTGTTTAAAATATTTACCATAACATGATGTCTACCAGCCCCCTTATAAGAGACTAATGCAAGATTGATGTTACCACGACATTCAAGCCAAAACAAAATTTATATAAACACCTGTAAGATCATGTACCAACACGGTTTTGATCAGCCAATCTCTGTTCATAACTCATTAGATCTGGGACTGGTAGAACAGCCTGATTCTAATGCAGTTTTTTTCCCCATGGAAGCATAGAATTTCAATAGAGAGCTAAATCTTCAAACTTCTCACCACATACTTTTCACACAATATTTGAATCTTCTACGGAGCTATAGTTCAAGTCAGAATAGGATGAGCTGTACATATTCTAGAACATTTCTTTTCTAACAGATATAATTACAGTAATATCCCTAATAAGAAGGATCTTGCACCCAAAGTTTTAAAAATTCATCTATTTCGGTCTTTCCCTTTTGTAATCTACTCACGATGATGCTTAAGCTCTTATATAAACTGTCTAACAAGGTACAAATCACTGTTTTGCAAGAGTAATTTTGATTACCTTTGAAAATGATTGGCAATCAGAACATTAGGAACGGGGCCAAAACCAACACATGGCTAAATGCAGGCAAAGCTTTAAAACTTACACAGATTGTTTTCAATGTTGTAATGTAACCACTTAGTACAGAAAACACTATCATTTTTGTTCTTAAACGTTAAAACCACAAAAAATAAATAAAACTTTATGGTTGCATCCTACTCTGTCAGAGAAATGGGCCTATAGATCAGAGTATCACAACCAGCATAAATCCCCAATTTACTCATGTCTATAAAAGGAACAATGCAAGTTCATACTTATCTCTTTTAGCAGGTAAAGAAAGGGCTTCTCATACTTGCAATAAAAACATCCCAATCAAGTACCTGTTCTCTACTTACCAATCTCTGTCAAAAATGCAATTCAGTCACAAGCAATTATGTCCATCTCGGAATACTATATTTGTCAAGTTCATTGTTATGTAATCAATTAGTAATTTAAAATCAAAAATTTCAAGACTTCCATTTGTGATTCCTTCCATCAATTCCCATATTAAAGAAGCCAACCACCCCAATTGAATAAATATTCATCCAAAGTCCCCACTGTTGGGCATTCCTCAAATTTACCATCTGGGTTTGACCCATTCACTTAGAAGATTTACACAAGTTTTCACCTTTTTTGTAAAGACATTCCGACATCTTATGGTTACATTTAGGCTTGCACCAAGATTAAATAAGACCAATGCAAAATGACTGTCTGATTCACTCTACTCTCTTCCAAACACAAAGTCCTCCTATGAGCATATAATTACAAAAATCCCACTTCATAACTCTTAAATTTATTTTATAATTAAGCATCTAACTAAAACAGTAAAAAACTATAATTTGCAATTTAAGGTGCAAAGTTAGCTAGTATAAAAATTGCAAAATTAGTAAATTGAACATAAAACAGAAAGAAACACAATGATAGAATACTAATTAAACATCACAACAATCAGTACTAAACAAACTCAATCCGCAAAGATTAGGACCTACATTCATAGAAGAAAGTTGAAACGCCATAAACTTGAACAAAGGACCAAACCAAACCAAATCACAAACTGAAAGAAAAAAAAAAAAGCGAAAAGAGCACCAACCTTTAGCAAAGGCATATGTATATCACTCAAAGTGTCGTTAGGGACAAGAAGAGCTGTCTCAAACTCTTCAGCAGAGAATTCGAGTGAGATATTCAAAAGAGGCCTAAATAGCTGCGACAAAAACACAAGCTTTCAAAACACAGAAAACGCACAAACGCAACCCAACGAGAAAGATCACAACTTTGAAGCTCACATGCAAGAAATTGAGTATGGAAGCTAACTCCCACATGGACCGAAGCTCCCACCGCGGCGACTGCGACGGCGAGGGAGGTTCCACCAGCGGCGTAACGATCTTGCTGCATTGCAACGACTGCGGCGGCGAATCCTCCCGCCGCTGCTCCTTCTTCGAGGCTTTCAGCTTCCGTTCAACCGCCGGCGGTTGCTGCTGCGACGTGGAATAAAGGCGAGAAGCGGCACGAATGGTGCACGCGCGGGAGGGGCGGTTGCTCCTGGTGGTTGGGGGAGGAGGAGCGGCGGCGGTTTCGTCCTTGGGAGTGGGGGCGTGGTGGTTCTGGGAATCGGAGACGTGGTTTTGGGAATTATGTTCCGGCGACGGCGAGGATCGTTCGGCGGTAACCGGAGGAGGAGATCCGTCGGACATGGTGAGAGAGATCAAAGGGAGGTTTAGGAAAGTTAAGGTGGGATTACATGTAGAGGATCATGGATTAGCAATTTAGCATTGGATTGGAGAGAGAGAAATCAAAGTGAAGGATTGTAGAGAGAGAGAGAGAGGGGAAGGACCAAAGGGTCCAAACCCTGAAATACAAAGGTGCATATACCCTATATGACTATGAGGGTCCTTATGTGAATGTGACTACAAAATAGGGAAAAGGAAAACTCAAACTCTATATGCGAAGCAAAGTGAAGAGAGAGAGAGAGAGTGATGAGTGGTGAATGGTGGTGATGGAGATGAAGAGAGGGAGGGACAATAGCAGGAATTCGGCGTGAGGTTGAATTTGCTTTCACTTTTGGGTCAATTGGTAAAACCTATCTTTCTCTCGGGTTAAACTGTTAATTGAGTTTATTCTCCTTCTTCCCCCTTTAAATAGTTCAACTTTCCAACCCCACAAACAAAGAAATATCTGATTATTTACACACACATGTTAAAAAAAAATTGATTAAAAGTTAGGACTTGAAAGAAAAAAAAAAAAAAAAGCTTTTTTGACTTACATAATGTGAAATTATATATTTAATTTTTTTTATAAATTATTTATCAATTTAATACGAAATAAAACACGTGCCAATATGTCTAAATTTTGCATTAATAAATATATTTTAGCTTTTAAAGAGCATTTTTTTAGCAATATTTTTCTTATATTATATAAGAAAGCATTTTTTTTAGCAATGTTTTTTTTTATGTTATATAAAAAAGTATTGTCTTGTGTTAAGACGACCCGTTGAAATTTTTTGTCTACATTACTTTTTTATTTAATTGTGGGATCCACTTAATTATGTCTTTACGTGAGACAATATTTTCTCATAAGAAAATGAATCTTCTCATGTTAAAAAATATATGATATAATTATACGAGAATATCATAATTATATAAAGACAAATCAATGGTTATGATTTTTTAACTACTTATTTCAATATTTTTTTTCTTTCTCCCTTTGTCATCATTGATTCACATTTGTATGGTTATGATTTCCTCAGGTAATCATGTTATGTTTTTTTTTTTTTGTAACATGAGAGGATTTAGATGCTTCCATATAACATGAGAAAATTATTTTCCTATTTTTATTTTTATTTTAGCTCCAATTTTAAGTTTTTTTTTTTCATTTACAACTCTTTTGCTAAATTTGTCCCATGCTGATAATTACTACTAGTATAGCCGAAGTTGAATAATTTCCCCTTAATTTCAATAACTTGGCTTATAATGGTAAACAGGTTACAATTTGCAGATTCAGAATGAAAATAAATCGAACTCCCTTTTCGCTGAAAGAAAAGTGAGAAACAAAGAAGGTGCATAATAGATCATAAACTCCTACATGGATATTCATTAGTTAGTCATTGTTTGAGTTAATTAGTCATGTAAATGTAGGTAAATATGCGTCTTTTATTAAGAGAGAGAGAGAGAAAAAAAATTAAGTGTATGAAGCAAGAAAGGGAGCTTTTAACCAAGGATCATGCTTTGTGCAAGCATGGGCTAAACCAACGTCGTAGTTATGCATTTTCTAAAAAATTTGTCAGTTTAATTGATTTTTGAAACCATTAAACTTGCAAATTTAGAAGGAAAATCAATTGAATTTCCTTATCTTCTTCTATATGATTGTTTTCATCTAAGTCAATTCTTAATGCCGTTAAATATTAGATTGATCTATCCATTTTATCGTAGTGAACAGTAAAAAAATACAATAAAAAAATGATTAAAAAATAAAAATGCAAAAAAATAAGTGATAAAATATTAGATCGTGGGGAGATTTTTGAACTTTTCTCTTGTAATAATTAAAAAGAAAAAATTGATGTAAGTAACAATATGAAACTAAATAAACTAATAATTAGGAATATGATCATTATAAATAAAGTGTATTCTATTCAAATATCATCCATATTGGGGAAGGTTATAGTTACAACTTTTTTTTTTTTTTTACAATCTCTTACGACCATATCTTATTATCGTTTATTTCTGCCAATCAACGGTTATCATTTTAGCAAATTAAACTCATTAATTAATTATTAATTCACAATAAATGATAACCGTTGATTGGCGGAAATCAACAATAATAAAGTATGGTTGTAAGAGATTGTTAAAAAAAAAAGGTCGTAACTATAGCCTTTTTCTTATCATTTATACGTATCTTTTATCTTTGTGGATCATTGTATTTTTTTATTTTTTATTTTTGATATGCATGTAGGTGATTGCTAATGAAAAAAAGTATTATTATCCTAATAGTTTAATTCATTATAATTCTATCAATTTAATTTTTTTTTGGTGAATATCTATTTAATTTTTTGATACATTAAAAACAAATATTTAAAAATTAGAAGATTAAGATAATATAGATAGAGCACAGATGTTTATATTTTACACATGAAAAAATCAAGAACTCTACACTATCTAATCCTAATTTAAGTATATCGTAACTGCTAGGTTTTCTTCTGTGCATGTGCGGCATGCATGATCTGCTCATCATCATGCATATGGGCTTAAGCTAGATTCGCTTATGGATTATGTTAATCATTAGTGTCAATGCTGGAGAAAGGAAACATAAATAAAACACAACCATTATTGGGGGTGATTTTGAACAAGCTTAGCCTCCTACAAATTGGTAACTAGAAGCCACGTTCGTTCTTTTCATTCAATATTTAAAGAGGTGTGTTTGGAAGAGGATACAAAATAAAAGGACAAACTACAGTATACAGTTACCAAGGCTCAAAGAAATACTCATTAAAGCTGTTGCCAAAGGTACTAGCCTACTCTACTATAAGTTTTGGCGTGGATTAATATTTTTATTTTTGTTGTAAAAAAAAAAAAAATTCTGCCAAACTCGTATAAAAGGAAATGGATTCTATTATATCTTACTATTTTATTTTTCTCTTCTTATTATATTAGAACCCATTTATTTTTACGTTAAGTACTAATCTCATGTTATATAAGATAATATTTGTATGTGGATGACACAAATATATAAGATCTATAATGTAAAAAGAAAAAAAAAATTAACACGAAATCCTATTGGTATATAATAAAATAATTCTGAGGCTATTATTATCCAAAAAAAAATTTACGTAGCAAAAGCAGAATTACTTCTCAGTTTGTCAAATTGCTGCTCTCTTTCTGTAGAGAACTTGATCAGTTAGATCTTGGCAGGATTGTGGTGGGGTCACAATACGAATGAGTCCAAAAATCAAATGTGTCATATATATCAGTAGAGTTTAAATTTTTAGGTTAAGAATTTTTTCTGTAAACCTAATAAACTTTTATTCTACTTATTATTCACGTACTTAAAAAGTCAACAATGTTATTTATGTATAATTTTCAGGTGTTATGTTGTAGGAAAAGTGATTGTGTTATGTTATAGAGAATCATTTTACGTGCCAGAGTTTTTTTTTTGCTGCAGGCCCCACAAAATTTTGTGTGTACGACATTTTTTGTGGTCATATTAAATGATAGATGATAAACCCATAATTTTCATTACATTATTTTGGTTCAAATTTTAATTAAAAAAAAAAACTCTATAAAATTTTTGGTCATTGAATGAAGAAACAATTTTGCTTTTCTAATCATCTAAAATATACTTGCCAGCACTGTTGTAAAATCCCGGCCCGATCTAGCCGGGTCAATCCGGTGACCCGATCATCGGACCAGTTCAGGTTAAGCATTGGACCAGTCATGTATCGACCCGGTCAAACCCAGGCCAAACTAGGTCAAAACTGGTGACCCGTTGACCCGGTCGGGTCATGCATTTAAAAAAAAATCAAAATTGTTTCATCTTATTAGAAAAAAATGTATAACTCATTTTAAATTTTTTTTGTAATTTTATTTGCTAGTATACTCTTCTACAATGACCTCAAATTTCAGTTTTCAATACTGAAGCAATTTGCGGAATAATAAATTAACAAAATGTGACATATGTTATTTTAAAATAGTTGAATTTGAAAAATAAGAGTTCAATGTCATTGAGGGATACGTTTACGGGGATTCTGAGTTACAATTTAAATTGACATAGTAATAACTTGCATTTTTATTTATTTATGTTTCATATTTTTGAACTTGTTTAGTGAACCTTGCTTAATTCATTTTACATATGAAAAATATAATTGAATTTATATGTTCATATTTATATTTTTTTATATATCTATATATATCCGGGTCAACCGGTCCGACCAGTGACCCGCCGGTCTGACCAATGACCCAGTATTCCAACCGGATCAATGCCCATATCGGATTTAATAACACTACTTTACAGTATTTTATCCTCATGCATGAGATATTTATTCTATTCAGATGGTATACTAATATATTTATATCGACTTCGTTTAGTTATACTTATATAATAGTTTAGTTAATAGCAATGGTGCATATTTTATTATAAACCAATAAAAAAACAAATTTGTAATAATCAAGCTTCGCACACAAAAATTGATGTCAAAACTTTTAAGTCAACGTGGTTCAATCATTGAAGTTGGTCTAATTATCATGAACTAAAATCTTTTCTTTTAGTGACGTAGTTAATAACATAATGATGAATTCCTTTACTATGTACACTTAATAGTTGATCTTTCACTACATAGTTAGTAACATCATGAACTACAATGCATTTATCTTTCACTAATTAATCACACAAAACCAAAATAGGAGAACTAACGGGTGAATTAAATATGGGAAAATTGTGTTTTAATGAGAGAAAGAGATAGATAAAGGAGGAGAGAGTAGACAAAAAAATATAACAATGTAGGTCTCACCTCATTGTGAGAGTGAAATGACATAAGTTATGTCATTTAAAAAGATAAACACCTTTCGCATTAAATATTCTCTTATCAATACGTATTGTACAAAGATCATAGTAGATATTATGATCATGCACTACACAAAACCCATCAAAAGCAACAAGAAAGATGAAAGCTGCAGAAACATATATCCAGAAAAGTTACTCCAACGGCTTGCATGAGATGGAGAAGGAGAAGGAGAAGGAGTAGTAGTAGTTGTTGCCTTTTCCTGTGAGCAAGCATAATTGCAGCGACTTGGAGGAACAACTCGGTAAACACCATTGCTTGCAAGAACATAAACATCTTTCTTGTTGTCTTCCCCAAATGAATAGATGTAGCCCAGAGCTGGAAGGGAGCTTCCAGGTACAGAATCACATAGGATAGGAGAATCATGGGCACAACTGACAGGGATTTTGCTAGTTGTGAAATTTCCACTATTTTCTGGGTCTTCTATGGCTGCCCGCATTGCACCCGCATAAAGATCAGCATATAAGTACCTGAAAAGCAGTGATTAATGAGCAATAGCTGATTATATTGCACACATGGGTGCTATTTATTCCTGTTAGAGAAGTATATGAATCATTGATGGGCATTTACTTAATAGTTTAAGCTTTTGAGATGGATCGGTTCTTTACAAAAAGCATTAACTTGTTGGATGAGACTATCTTAATAATTTCAGATGAGAGCTCACTGGGTTTGAAGGGTAGACAATACACACTCATTTATCTATACTAAGAAACTCCACAAGATTTAATTAATTATTAATTAAATGGGGGTGGTGAAGATCGAAACCGTTACACCGAGGCTCTGATACCATATAAAAAAACCAATTCAACCTAAAAGCTTAAGCTATTAAGTGAAGACCCATCAATGGTTGATATACTTGTCATGCTAGATGTTGAAATATATAAAACCATTGATGTAGCCTTACCCAATAGCTTAAGCTTTTGTGTTGAATTGGTTCTTTACATGGTATCAAAGCCTCGGAATACCGGGTTCGATCCTCACCGCCCCCCACTTTCTTTCTAGTGGAATTTCTTTCTTCGCATAGGTAGGTGGACCTGTGCATTGTCCACCCTTCAAGCCCAATGGGCTCTCGTATGAGGGAGCGTGTTGAAATATATAAAACCATTAAAATAGCCTCACCTAATAGCTTAAGCTTTTGGATTGAATTGATTCTTTACACTAGACTGTATGTATCACAGGGATGTTTTTAGTGAACAAAAATCTTGTCTAGATAAAGGCAAAAAAATTAAAATAATACTATTTTAATAAATATTACAAATATATAGCTGTTTCGGAACTATCTATGGATCTATTGCAATCATTCACGCCTAAATTAGGCGTGACTATTCGCGCCCAAATTAGGCGTGACTCCCAAGGCATTCACGCCTAATTTAGGCGTGAATCATCTGGTGTTGACACGTGGCAAAAAAAGTCAACTTACGAACCGTAAAACTTTGGAAAGCCATGACATAACTTTTTTTACTCGGTATCCGAATGAGGAAATTTATTTATTTATTTTTTTTTTTGATTCCATAGAACTTGTGATTCCTCAACCATAGAGTTCTTTATTTCCTTACAGACTCTTTAACTAAATATGCTGAGAATCAGTTGAAGGGCCATAAAGGAAAAGAAAGCTTGTGTACCTTCCATACATGCAAGGATCAGTCCTAGATCGGTAAATATAACCCCCTGTGATGGATGCTGATCCTTCTTTCTTGTTTACTGCAGAATGGTTGTATCCTGATATTGGGAAAATTGGATTCATGGAATTTACGGAGGTATTGCCTCCAGGTGACTTTGTAGGAGTGAAAAGATAGGGTCCCTCATAAACACGCCAGCCATAGTTTCCACCCTTTGTGATGAGATCCACTTCCTCGTAAAGATCCTGCAAAAGTCAATTATTTAAATAAGAATGTTTCACTTTTAACTTTTTTTTCTGGTAGAAGTTCTAGTCATATGAAACTGTAGACTTCTGCTATCTTAAATGCTCTTCCTTGTGAAGCATATCAATAGCTCCAAATTTATGTAGGGAAGTTAGCTGTAATAGTAACAATACAGAAAGGCCTATCGATGACCTTGCTATACAGTGCTATGATTAGATTTATTTTGTGTTAAATTGTTTATTATCAATATCCTATTAAAAGTCCTTCTGAAAAAAAAAATCTTAAAAATTAAGCAAACTCAGATTTGCACTAAATAGTAGAGAGAAATGATTAAGGATATTATGAGTCAAAGACTGGTGCTTATGACTTTTTTATTTGTATAGGTCTCTCAAGAAGATCAAGGAATCAAGATTTTCATAAATTCTTGAAGTTTCTATACCGAAAAAGGGGAAGGATCCGTTTACAAACTTTTTTGAATTTTTTTTACAAATTACACTATGTTTTCACTAGTGTTCTCCCGGGAGAACATAGTGTAGTTTGTAAGAGTTTGTAAATATAACCTAGCCCTTGAAGAAATTGGCAACTACTTGTCACTTCAGAAAGACTTAGGCACTCTTTCATTCTCATGGCAAGCTGAATTGCTGATTGACAGTGCTATATAATTTAGTACCATAAAGTTTTTTATTTATTTATTTATTACAAAGAATCTATAAATTTATTTTAGGATAAGAATTCACAAACCTGCCCAACATCTGCACAAATAAAGTAGGAAGGTCTTTCTGAATCAAAACTGCATCTCCAAGGATTTCTTAATCCCAAGGCCCATATTTCAGGTTGCAGATCTTTATCTTCCCTGAATGGATTATCCTTGGGAATGGAATAGCTGCCCCAAAGGCTAAGATTGCTAATTTCTGCTGCACCTGAAGATTCATGATGGTTGTCATTGTTAAGAGTGAAGAAAAAAAATTGATAGTACCCAATAATGTTTACAATGCTCGTAGAAATGGAGCAATGAAAAAGAATAAAAAGTAGAAATGGAGCAAGTCTTTCCCCTGCTTTTTGCAGAGAGAAAAAGAATAAACAATGAAAAAGAATAAACTTTACATTTTCTTTTTACCATATTACACTGGTACAAGATTCCCTAGAACTCATTTTATTGTATGACCAGCATTTAATCAATTAAATGGTGGAACATTTTAAAAGAAGTCCTCAAGCTTCTAATGTAGGGTCACTACATTAGGGATGTCAATTCTGCTTAGTACTCACTTGGATTGTTATCTATATCAAGCCTCATAATCTTTCCAAGCAATGATTTCTTGTTTTGAGCAAAATTGTATGGATCACCTGAACCTCCTCCATCTCCCATCATGAAGTATAAATACCCATCATTAGGTCCGAAGAGTATCTGACCTGCATGATGAGATGTAAATGGGAGACCCATGGTAAATATCCTTCTCACCTCTATTGGTTTACCACTTTCTGCCTGAAAAAAATCAAGAATAATTTAGTTCTATCCATTGCATTAAACTAAGGGTAAATACAATTTTATGCTGTGTAGAAAAGTTGCAGCAAACAGTGAACATTTTGCCACGGTTCCAAAATATCCTGCCACGCTAAAAAATTTTACTGCACAATGCTGCAGCGACATGAGAACTATTAAAGCCTTAAACTAATTATAGAAAATACATTTTTATGCTGTGTAGAATGTTTACCGAGGATGGCCGAGATGCGGTACCATTAGCAGTGTATTCTGCAACATCAGATTGATATTTTTCTGCCTGAAAAAATCAAGAATAATTTAGTTCTATCCATTGCATTAAACTAAGGGAAAATATGCCACGTGACATTTTGGCAAAATCATTTATGCGTGGCAATGTGGTAGTTTTTTTTGCCATCACATATGCTATGTGCTTTGTAAAAAATGTTTACCAAGGATGGCATATATGATAAAAAACATACCCTTTTAGCAGTGTATTCAGCAACATCAGATTGATATTTTTCTGCCTGAAAAAATCAAGAATAATTTAGGTCTATCCATTGCATTAAACTAATTATAGTAAATACATTTTTATGCTGTGTAGAATGTTTACCGAGGATGGCTGAGATGCAGTACCATTAGCAGTATATTCTGCAACAACAGATTGATATTGACATGGTTGGGCACCATTATCAGTTCCTAGCTTTGATGGATCACAATTAACATTTGAATTACATGAACATACTCCATTACATCCTGACCACTTATTTTTATCACAGTTAAATGAAGCAAAGAATCGACCGTTGTTTGCAAAGTTTGGATGAAATGCCATGCCCATCATTCCAAATTCACCATCAAAATAAACTTGATCAGTTAGATCAACAAAGGGAGTTGATTCATCAAGCTCCAATTGTCCTCCTGATCCCACATCCGGAATAGTTGTCAACCAAACCTTACCCATTTGATTGGATAAAAATGCACGGTTAGAGCCATCAGGATGAGCAACCATATTGAGATAAGATCCATTCCCAACTTTCTCAAGGCACAAGCCATGAGGGGGATTGATAGGAGTTCCAGTGTTATTTAGTGCAACAGTTTCTCCTTCAAAGCATGCTGATTCATTATTGGAGACTCCACCAAATGCATTACAAAAATCTGTTTTGGACTGCCATAATTCAGTCAGTTTGGTTGCATTGGTATTAACTGGTGTTCCTCCTGTTTGACCTTGTAATGAAGGGGAAAATGGTGAGTTTATTATTGACACATTTTGACATGTATCCCATACTTCAGAGCAGAAGTCTTGCACTGCTGCCTTTGACTGAGAAGAATTTGTTGGAATGGCAGAATTGCAAAGCACAGGAACTGATCTGGGCGAGGATTGAACTGTAAATAGCTCAGCTGAAAATGGGTCACACCTCTACAAACAAACGTAAGTTAGCCAAGGCAGAAGTTATGGGTTGAGATGTGAAAAATTGGTTTTACTAGTAGAGGTGACAAAACATTTGCTTGATCCTCAGCGCCCCCATTTAATTAATAAACAATTAAGTATTATGGAGTTTCTTAGCACAGGTAGGCTGGGTCGGATGCATCGTCCATCCTTCAAGCCTAATGGGATCTCGTGTGAGGGGCGTGTTAGAGAATAGTATAAACTTAAAACCTCATTCTATTAATAAATAATTAACAAATGCTGTGAAATTTCTTAGTATAAGTACGTCGGTGTGTGCATTGTCTATCCTTCAAGTTCAATGGACTCTCTTATGAGAGAGCGTATTAGAGAAATATAATATAAAACCATTTAAGTTTTTGGGTTGAAATGGTTATTTACAACATCAAAGAGCTCAAGCCACATGTTGTCAATTTACATGACAAACAATTTCCTCAATCATGCTTGATATACCATTAACGATTTGAAATCTAGTGATTTATCTATGTTGAGAAATTGAGAAGGCTATTGAGCCTCAACAAGAAAAACCAAACCTTACCGCACAAAGTATTGATTTCAAAAGAGAGGCACAACCAGGATCAGATATGTTCATCAGCTGGAATTGCTTCTGTATTTGTGCACCTTCTGCGGTGTTGCAACACGTGCTTCCATTGTAAGGGCAAAATCCGAGTGTGGTATTGAGTGTAAAGGGTGCTCCTACACCACAAAAATAAAAGAAAAAGAAAACATGTACATCTATAATGAAAAACCAAGGGGATAAAACTCAAAAGGTAATGGGAAAAGAAAAGATAGACAGACTTGAATCAACGCAGAGAGGAAGTGAAGTTGAAGAATCCAAAAGCATTAGGAAGCAACAAAGCAAGAAGCTGATATAAAGAACACCACTTTTCATGGCACCAAACCAGTTGAAAGCCTACAACAAGAATATCATATGTACTTCAATTCACAAACATCTCAGAAGTCAGAACATGGTTCAAATTTTAGAAGCATTAGTGGTAGGTTCAAATTTTAAGAGAAGAGTATTTACCGGAAAAAAGCTTCCTCAAGTGTTGTACTTTCCTGTTGCCAACTATTCAGTGTCTTGAGTCTCTCTTTTACGTGATGTCCTCTCACTCAGATTTCATTTTTCTAATAAAACAGTCACTTTCAATCTCTCTCACTCTTTTTTTTTTTATTCAAATATGAACTCCAATTAAATCAGCTTCCACAGTTTCATTCAACCATCTTAATAAAAAAATAATAAATTACACCCCTCAACTTGCAGTGTAGAAGCTGTAAGCCTTAGCTTCACTAGTTGAAGAAGAAATGAGGCATCAAGTGGATGGTGTATGCGCTCTGCAGTTGACTTTTTGATTAAATTATGAACATGGCTTAGAGAAACTCGGCATCTAGAAAACAAAGTGGGGAACATTTGGTTGGTTTCATCGTAGAAGTTTACTTGGAACAGACAGGGTCTAGGTACTTTATATCTTATTGTCGCACTACTGTTAGTTATTAGTAAAATTCATGTATTATCTAGTGCTGTGTTCATGTCCTGCAATAATTGCACTGTTTTCGCTGAGTTTATAAATTCTAACCCAAGCACCAAGGCCTAAAGCATCTCCATATCCATATTCAATATGTAACAGGCGTAGTCCATACGGGATTAACGCCGGTCAAATAAATAAAATAACAAAGAGAGAGAAAATCATCGACAACCAAAGATATAATGAGTGACGTGTAAATTGAATCCAAAATAGAAGCTCATCATTGGATTAAAATTACAGTTCATCATCACATGCTCATTGTTGTTGTTGCCCATTCTCCTCCAATTAAGAACATTTGAATAGTTCTACGTCAAGATGTACCTACGTTTAGCACTGGCACAGCCGCAAAGGTCTTAGCGAATATTCTTCCGAGTGATAGTAAGGGGCTTGGTAGAAGATAAATTTTTATTTATCTAGGAACAATAGATTACTGTAATATAATATGAAATATATTTTGCTGAAATATTACTAAATAGTTGTTTGGTATGGCCAAATTTTCCTGGAATTTTATGATTTATTTTATTAAGTGTGTGTTTGGTTGATTGTGAAATATTAGTGGGAATGTGAGATTATTTTATGAAAATAACCCTACACTTACTTTTTAATATAATATAAATTCCATTTGCTACCAAAAAAGTAGGGTTATTATTGTCTACAAATATTTTGATCTCCCCGGCAAACCAAAATTCTAACTCTTGGATGGACATATTTACATTTTATCCGTATTACTTTTCATACATGAATTAAATATTTTATCCGTACTACTTTTTATACATGAATTGAAAAATCCGAATAACAATTGTTTCTTGGAAAAATATAATATTTTTGCTACCAAACATGATCTTTCAATTTTCCATACCCAATTTTCCAAGGAACCCAAAAAGAATCTAGGTACCAAAGACCCCTAAGGGAAATATTATTTGTTTGCCCAACTCCATGAGCCTACGACATTTTGTTTTTATATTTACAAGCATAAAATACACATGGTTTTAAGGTGAAAGTTGCATTTTATGAATAAGTAAAGATTATGAAAAATACGCATTTTATCATCGAATCATGTACAGTCAAACCATTAAAATAAGTTTGACAACCACAATCACCATCTAAGTTGTTATTCTTTTTAGTAAAATGTCAACACGTCATTGAAAAACAATGTATAAAACTATGAACTAACGGTGCATTACTTTAAACTCAAGTTTAAGAGAGAAAAAAAGGAGATGATTAGAGTCACAAAAGAGAGTATACAAGGTCTAAATAGACTTTATCATCAAGAATAAAAAATAGAGTGAGTTCACGAGAGAGGGGTCAGTTGAACATAAAATAAGTAAAACTTCATTGCTCACACCATCCCTCTCATGTGGTTCCGCCACTCACAGTTATCTCAACCATCAAGTGCACCAAGGGCTTTCATGTCCTCTAAGAAAGCCGTATATGAGTCATCGATGCTCTGTACTTTTGGAGCTGATGAGGAGCTCACTGACTCTGGTTTTACAATAGTTGGACCTGATGGCCCAGAGATTGTCCTAGAGGTTGGCAGTGACGGTTTTGGTTTTGTTTTAGTCAGTGCAGTCTCTCTTCTAACTCGAACAGATGCAGGAACCTAGTCAAAAACAAGTTATAGACTTAATTAGAAAAACTAAATAACCAAAGAGATTGAAACGTTAACTACACAAGCACGAACAATGACATTACTCTGACCTGGTCTCATCGATCACCATCAGACTAACTAACAGCATAATAGCATTTTCTTATTATGTATTCAGAAAAGCTTATAATCAAAAAGCTAATGAAAGAACTTTTACTTGAAAAGCTGTTTTTGTTCAAGAATAAAGCTAACCTACGCTAAATACAGATTAGGAGACTGAAAAAGAAGAATAAAATGAAAGAGCCAAAATAACAGCAAAAATAAATAAAAATAATGGAAAACTCAACATACCATAGCTGTAAGTTCTGGAGTGTGCTGAGCTAATGGCCTTTTAACAACCGTAGAAGCAGCAGATTTAACATATGACGGTTTCTGGGAAGGAAGTGGCCTAGTTGCCAAATTATCCTCTTCCTGGAAGATCGGAGGAGGACCAGGTGGAAGTGGCGGTCTCATCATTGGAGGCCCAGGTGGAAGGCCATATGGTGGCCTCGGAATCAGGGGGACCATCATTCCAGGAGGTGGTGCCTGACCAGGGAGTCCAGCCACAGGTAAAGGAGGCCTCATATCAGGTGGTGGTGGTGGTGGTGGAAAACGAGATATTCCAGGGGGCAAAACATCAGGCTGTAAAGTTGGGATTAACGAGGGTCCTGGAACAGGAGGTTGTTGCCTTGGAGGAGGAGGTCCAGGAACCATTTTTGAAATCTCCTGACTTGAGAGAGAATTCTTATCGTCAATAGTAACCACAGCACCATCAGGCTGAATAACACCAGACTTTGGTGGCATCCGACTTGGAGGAGGAGGTGGAGGCAGCTGCACCTACATATTAGAAAATACATTACAGCCTAAGAAGCTTCTTTTAGGAGAATAATAACAAGTCCTGGGTTTTAACTTAGAACAATCAAATGTAATGTGTTCCCATCGGGCAACCATGTAAGTAAAGTGTCTACTAACTTCCCATCTATGAAGCATGAAATCACAGAAACCTGAGTCATACCTGAATCGAAGATCAGATACACATACACATACACATACACATACACATACAAGAGACAACAGCATACTTATCTGTCCCTCTTTTTAAACTCAACCATTTCAAAATGTCCATAATGTGTAGGAAACATATTTTGAAATGTTTGGTTTTGAAGTATGCCAAAACATGATGAAATAGACTAAAACTTGTCTGCAACCCTATAAAACATTAGAATTTGTCTTAGGTACTTTCTAGAACGAGAATATATTGTTATTATTTTTGTATCATTATGTGAGAAAACATATATAGTTTTAACATTTATTTAATATTCCCTGTCATACCACATCCTAGATTTATATAAATAACAGTATCCATATACTGAATAATTCTGGACAAAATACAACAGCAACAGTGCTTCTAAGCTTACAATATATCTATAATTCCTTGTGCTTCGATATGGTTACAATCAGATCATACATTTACAAATAAAGCATAAACCATTTAACTAGACACAGGCCTACCTGGCCAGGCTCCTTGGAAGGTGAATCATCTGTCAACGCAGACTGATTTCTCTCTTCACCACCACCGGTGCCAGGTGGAGGTGGCTGAGACTGTTGTAGGGGCAGAGGTGGAGGGGGTATAGGGCGATTTGCAACTTGCTCTTTGGGTGGGGGACCAGGAGGTGGAGGTGGCAAAGGAGGGGGTGGTAATGATGTAGGCACAGCAGAAGCAGGCTTTGGAGGCATAGGAGGTGGAGGAGGCAGTGGCAAAGACGCAGGTAAAACAGTGCCATCTGCTGAATTTGTACTGCTACCATCAGGCAGTGGAGGTGGCGGCGGCGGCGGGGGTACAGCTAACACATCATCCTCTAACTCAGTCCCCGATGATGATGCAGCAGTACTTGATGAAGCACCAGACAAAGGAATTCTGGGTCCTGCAATTCAGCACAAAAGTTGACTAAATAAGGGAGATTTGGCAAACCAACATCATTTATAGATCCATGATTTTACCAGACAAATATGAAAAAGAAGCTGAGCATACCTATAGACGATTTAAACATAGGAGGTTTCCCTGGTGGTGGAGCTCCAGTAGGGTTTAACGTAGGATGGTAATAAACAGAATCCTGCAGTGAAAATTAGCTAGCAACTCAAAACCATTAACAACAGCTACACCAGTCTAGTTTAGTATGTTTGGAAGAAAGAGGAAAAGAAGTAAAACATAAACGCATGCACCCATACAAACAACTTAAATCCTACCTCAGGCTTTGGGTGCTTAACTCTCTCTTCTTCTTCTGCAGATGTTCTCCTTCGAGGAGGCCCCAAATGACTGCCCAAAAGTCATCCTAGAATGTGTAAAGTTCACAAAAACAAACTGGGCATACACTAATCTTTCAAAATAACATGAAGACTCCTCACCTGAACATAACAGGAGCCTCACCCTTCTCCCGCATTTTCTCTTCATATTCCTGTCCAACAAGGTTACAATTGAATCATCAATAATAATAATTAGTAGAAACTATTTAACCAAATAAATTTAGCATGCAATTGACGGGAGTGTTCATGTAGACTGAATTTTGAGTCAACTGCTATTAATGCAATATCAAACTTGATTCATGAATATTTCATTTCCATAAAGTTCCAGTTTTGCCTTTTGCCACTCAAGACTTAAACTGCAGTTAAAAAAGGCGGGTCTGTCTGAAGTCTGAATTTAACGGCAATCCTTACATGTTTGTTTTAATAGAAATCCATTACAGATTGTAACTACCAACGCACAAGCTTTTATTTTTATATCGGTCTAAGAAAAGATCAACTACTACTTGCATATTGTGATAAACCCAAGATGGCCCTTCAGCTACTCCTAATGGTAGTTGCCTATGGACAAGAAGGTACATCAACCAATGTGCTTGTTATAACTGGTTTTCAGAGGCACGAAATTAGCAATCACCCCATACGTGATAACATATGGTTTTCAATCATGTTGAAGAAAAAAGAGACCAAATACGATTAAAAAACCAAAGAAAAATTTTGCATCACAACAGGCACATTGGTCAATGCTGCTGTGGATGACAATGAAATTATTATTTTTCATTCACTGACAGTATTCCGTTTCTATCACACTCAGATAAACAACCACTTAGAGGTTGTGATAAACTCAAGCAGATAATAAAGCAAAGCAATATTGGATAATAAAGCAATATAATCCAACAAAAAGAAAATACATTATATTTAGTTATTACCTTCTATTAGAGTAACTCAGCTTACACTATGTAGAGTCAATTACATTGTTGTAACTGACCTGTAACTAATTAGCTTTCTGTATAGATTCTAACTTCAGAGGAAGAGATTCAAGTTCTTTCGAAGATCTTGAATCACAACTCCTAGCTCAAGAAGCGATGCTTGCAAAGTTTCAAGCAAGTACTTCGTCCTTTAACTCAGTTAACATTGCTCACAATTCTCCTCTGTTCACCCCTGTTTTAGGTGCTCAAGAACAGGGGAACACCAGATCTTCAGAGACTGCTCAACGACGAAGCTATGATCAAGAAACTGACTCAAGAAGTTATGTTCAACCAATGCGAGGTAGTTGGCGTGGTGGACGCGGCCGAAATCGTGGTGGTAGAGGCGGTGGCAGATTCCCTGTAACGTGTCAACTCTGCCGGAAAAATGGACACGAGGCTGTCAACTGTTGGTGGAGGTACAATACAAGCTTCGTACCTCCACAGTCCACTCGGTCTCACTTTTCGACCACTGTGAACCATCCGGCGAATTTTCTGGCGAGGTTTCCGGCGAACACTCCGGCGAATTTTCCGGCAACAGGGAATTTGGCACTCTCTCAAATTCCAGCTCGTTCAAACTGGAATTCTTCGCCTTCCATACCTGCTACCCCTAGTTCTACAGCTTCATCCTTTCAAGGTGGATCTCTACATGCACTTCCTGCCTCCACCAATGGCCAATTTTCTCTGGATTGGTATCCTGACTCGGGAGCTTCACACCATGTCACTTCAGATCCAAACAATCTGATCCAAAGCTCTCAGTATGATGGCCCAGAACAGATCTTTGTTGGAAATGGGCAAGGTTTGTCCATTACATCTGTTGGTTCAAGTAGTTTCATCTCTCCTTTTAAACCACATACTTCTCTATCTTTACATAATCTCCTTCTAGTACCAAAAATCTAATCAGTGTCAGCCAATTTGCAAAAGATAACAAAGTTTACTTTGAATTTCATCCTACTCATTGCTTTGTTAAATCACAGGAGTCCCAGGAGGTCTTACTTGAAGGCTTTCTTGGACAAGATGGTCTCTACAAATTCAAGGGACTCCAAGCCACTACTCCAGTTCTTTCAAACAAATCTTCTTGTAATCTGTCAACTTGTCAATTACCCAGTTTAGCTTGTAATTCTTTGTCATGTAATAAAGTCAGTAGTAATCAGAAGTCTGTACCTGATGTATCAAAGAGTTATACTCTATGGCATTCCAGATTAGGACATCCTCACCATGATGCTGTACGAAAAGTACTATCTCATTGTAATATACCAGTTGGAAATAAAACTAGTTCTGATTTTTATACAGCTTGTTGTATGGGAAAATCCCATAGATTACCATCTTTTCCCTCTTCTACTGAATACAATGAACCCTTTGCACTAGTTTTTAGTGATTTATGGGAGTCTGCACCCATTCAATCTTCTCAAGGTTTCATGTATTACATCACTTTTGTTGATGTTACAACAAGATTCACATGGATTTATCCTCTTAGACAAAAATCAAAATCCTTAACCACCTTCAAAAACTTTCACTCCTTCATTTCCAATTAATTTCGACCATTCACAAAATTTCTTGCAAAATTAGGAATAACACATAGACTAATCTGTCCTCACACTCATCACCAAAACGGATTAGTTGAAAGAAAACATAGACAAATTGTTGATATGGGTCTCACACTCCTTGCACATGCTTCTCTTCCACTTAAGTATTGGGACCATGCCTTTCTTACATCTGTCTACTTGATAAATAGGCTACCTACTGCAGCTTTAAATTTCAAAATTCCCTATTTTGAACTTTACAAAACTTTCCTTGATTATCAATTCCTTCGCACATTTGGATGTGCCTGTTTTCCTCTACTTCGTCCATACAACAAACATAAATTTGACTTTCGATCTCAAGAATGTGTTTTCCTAGGTTATTCACCAAGTCACAAAGGATATAAATGCTTGTGTACTGATGGAAAGATTTACATTTCCAAAGATGTTGTTTTCAATGAATACAAGTTTCCTTATCTAACTTTATTTTCTTCACCCTCCTCTAGCATTGCAAATACTTCTCCTTCTACATACTCAAGTAACATAATCCCTATATCTTACACCTCTGCCAACAACTACTCTTCTCATTTTCGTCAAAACACTATCTCACAGTCACCAACTGCATCAGAATCACCAACTGCATCTGAATTCCCATCTCAATCTAACTCACCCATTTCCTCTTCTGGACATGTCAACAACTCACCTAATATGCTCATTGATACATCATCTACAGCATCTCATTCCCATACAGCTTCTGATTCTTCTGGTTCTGCATCCTCTAGCACTCAGTCTTCAAGTTCTCCTTTTAATAATTGTCATTCACCACATATTACTAGTTCTGCCAATACATCTTCTTCAGCTACAAATCAATCTCCCATATCTCATTCTACTCCATTACAACCTCACACTGATTCTTCTCAGTCTTCACAAAGTCCAGATCTGTCTCCCTCTACTTTAATCACTCCCATTTCCTCTGCACCCTCATCTGGATATGGATATCAACCCTATAAAAATCTCAAAATGCACTCTCCTACTCATACCATTCATACCAGGTCAAAGGGTCCAGCCCCCTCTCTCTTCACTGCTCACATGGAACCAACACATGTAAAACAAGCTCTTGCCGATTCTAAATGGGCTGAAGCTATGAAACAGGAATATGATGCACTTATAGCTAATGGGACATGGTCTCTTCTGCCTCTGCCAGAATCCAGAAAACCCATTGGCTGCAAATGGGTTTTTAAAATAAAGGAAAATTCTGATGGCACGACCAACAAGTACAAAGCCAGGCTTGTTGCCAAAGGCTTTCATCAACAATATAGCTGGGATTACAATGAAACATTCTCTCCAGTGGTAAAACCTATAACTATCAGAATTATACTCACCTTGGCTTTATCTCATGGCTGGCCTCTAAAACAACTTGATGTGAATAATGCCTTCCTCAATGGAGATCTTTTAGAAGAGGTATATATGTCTCAACCTCCGGGGTTTGAAGCTACTGACAAAACACTTGTATGCAAGCTCCACAAATCTCTCTATGGCTTAAAACAAGCTCCTAGAGCTTGGTTTGAAAAGCTTGGGGTAGCTCTTCATCACTTTGGTTTTGTTTCCAGTAAATGTGACCCTTCTCTCTTCATTCTTAGATCTAATGGTAACTGCATTTTTATTCTAGTTTATGTGGATGACATCATCATTACAGGAAACAATTCTAATTTGATCCAGAATTTGATTGATCAATTACACAACAAGTTTGCCTTAAAACAACTTGGAAATCTGGATTATTTTCTTGGAATTAAAGTCAAACCCCTCTCCAATGGAAGACTACTGTTATCTCAATCAAAATATATTAGAGATTTACTGCACAAAGCAGGAATGACAGAAGCTAAAGGCATTTCTACTCCTATGCCCAGTGGATGCAAACTAAGCAAATTTGGTTCCAATTATGTACCTGATCCTTCACTTTACAGGTCTATTGTTGGAGCACTACAGTATGTGTAGAAAATCAGAATTAAAATTCAATTATTTTTCCGTTTTTATTTCCTATTAATTAGGATTGATCGTAATTAATTTCAGAGACTTTTGACTCAACCTCCTAAAGCCACTAGTAATGTGGTCCAGCAAGGTACAACTTTTCATGTTGATCGTCAAAATCATTGGATCCTTGATTCTGGAGCCTCTAATCATATGACAGGTAATCTTGGCTTGTTTTGTTCATACACTCCATATTCTGAACCCTCTAGGGTCAAGATCGCCAATGGCAGTTTTTCCCAGATTGCAGGACACGGAACCATTAAACTTTCTGAGCTGATTAATTTAACATCAGTTCTTTATGTTCCTTCTCTGACTTGTAATCTCATTTCCATAAGCAAGCTGACTTCTGAGTTGCATTGCTTTGCTAAATTCTTTCCACATGGTTGTGTTTTTAAGGAACAGGACTCGGAGAGGAAGATTGGCAGTGCTAGAGAGGATGGTGGACTTTACTACTTTGAGGAGGATGTGACTCATGAAGCCGTTTTCGTAGAAAAAAACTCTATGCTTCCTTTTGATTCATGTAATGATGTTATGCTGTGGCACCGTAGGCTGGGCCATCCAAATTTTATTTATCTTCAGAAGTTGTTACCAAACTTATTTATTAATAACAGTCCTAGTTTGTTTTCTTGTGATATTTGTCAACTTGCCAAACATACTCGTGCTCATTATCCTTCTAAAGTTCACCATGACTCTTCCCCATTTTCCTTAATTCATAGTGACATATGGGGTCCAGCCCGTGTTAAAAATATTTCAGGTACTCGATGGTTCATTACCTTCATTGATGACCATTCCCGAGTCTGTTACGTATATCTTCTAAAGGACAAGTCCGATGCTGCATCCGTGTTTCAAAAATTTCATGCCATGGTTCAAACCCAATTCAAAGTTGCTATACAAACTCTTCGTACAGATAATGGCAAAGAGTACTTTAACTCTATTCTTGGAGAATATCTTTCCCAACATAGCATCCTTCACCAAAGCTCGTGTCCTGACACACCCCAACAAAACGGAGTTGCGGAAAGAAAAAATCGACATCTCCTTGAAGTTGCTCGGGCTCTTATGTTTACCACGAATGTTCCTAAATATCTTTGGGGACGTATCTGATAAATCGAATGTCATCTCGCATTCTAAAATTTCAGTCTCCTCTTTCTCGTCTTTGTCGTACCTTCCCTTCCTTCCGAGGCGTCTCCTCCTTACCTCCCAAGTTATTTGGTTGTGTTGTATTTGTCCATATTCCCTCCCATCAACGGTCTAAGCTTGATCCTAAGTCTCTCCAGTGTGTCTTTATTGGTTATTCTCCTAGTCAACGTGGCTATAAGTGTTATTCACCCTCCCTTCGTAAGGTCTTTGTCTCTATGGATGTCACCTTCTCTGAGAATGACTCTTTCTTCCCCGTGACTTCTCTTCAGGGGGGAGTCTATAGGAGTAGATGAAGATCAGTCATGGGAACCTAGTGATGCCACAGTATTACCTCTATTTTTGGAAACAGGGGGAGCTACAGAATCCACACTATCAGGAGTCTCCTCAAAGTGGGGACAAGTTTATAGCAGGCGAAAGCCTCCTCAAAGTGTGAATAACCCAGAGCCTCTACACTGCCAGGATTCTGAACCATGTTCTAGTTCCAGCACCCCAACACTTGAGTGTCATGATGAAAATGATCTAAACTTGCCTATTGCTCTCAGAAAAGGTACTCGATCTTGTACTACTCATCCTATTTCTAATCATATTTCATATGGAAAGTTGTCCCCGGGGTTCCGTGCTTTCAATACTATGTTGGATAGTACAAAGATACCGAGAAATATACATGAGGCTCTCGATGATCAAAAATGGAGAGATGCTGTCTTTGAAGAAATGAATGCTTTAGAAAGAAATGGAACTTGGGGGATAGTGACCCTACCCAAGGGAAAACAGGCAGTAGGATGCAAATGGTTGTTTACAATAAAATTCAATGCAGATAATAGCATCAACAGATACAAGGCAATATTGGTTGCAAAGGGTTTCACTCAGACTCATGGGATAGATTATCATGAGACTTTTGCTCTGGTTGCTAAAGTCAATACCATCCGAGTTCTCTTATCTCTTGCTGCCAACCTAGATTGGCCTCTACAACAGTTAGATGTGAAGAATGCATTCCTAAATGGTGACTTACATGAAGAAGTCTATATGGATCCTCCACCTGGTTTTGAAATGGGAAATGGATCAGTGTGTAAACTAAAAAAGTCTCTATATGGATTGAAACAGTCTCCCAGAGAATGGTTCGACAAATTCACACAAGCAGTCAAAAGAAGAGGCTTCATTCAAGCACAGACTGATCATACTCTCTTCCACAAACACTCTAAGGATGGTAAAATTGCTATTCTTATTGTATATGTAGATGATATAATTCTTAGAGGTGATGATATTGAGGAATCGAACACCTTGAAGAAATATCTAGCAGCTGAATTTGAACTCAAAGATCTTGGCACTCTCAAATATTTTCTTGGTATGGAAGTTGCTAGGAGCAAAACAGGCATCACTCTCACACAAAAGAAATATGTTCTAGATCTTTTGATGAAACAGGAATGTTAGGATGTAAACCTGCTGAGACACCCGTGGAACCTAATACCAAGTTAGGTATTGAAGATGGGAATGAGGTGGATAAAGAACAATATCAGCGATTGGTTGGTAAACTAATTTACTTATCTCATACGCGTCCTGACATTGCCTTTGCGGTGAGTATGATTAGTCAATTCTTGCACTCACCCAAGGAAAAGCATCTTAGTGCAGTCTATAGGGTGCTTCGATACCTCAAGAACACTCCAGGAAGAGGATTATTCTTTAAAAAGGGGTATAAAAGAACAATTGAAATATACATTGATGCTGATTGGGCAGGCTCATCAGTGGACAGGAGATCTACCTCAGGCTATTGCACCTATGTATGGGGAAATCTTGTTACTTGGAGAAGCAAAAAGCAAACAGTGGTTGCAAGAAGTAGTGCTGAGGCAGAATTTCAAGCTTTAGCACATGGAGTTTGTGAAGGAATTTGGTAGAAAAGACTTCTTCAAGAGTTGAAGATTTCATATTCCCTACCAATAAAACTATATTGTGATAACAAGGCAGCTGTTAGCATTGCTCAAAATCCTGTGCATCATGATCGAACAAAGCATGTGGAAGTTGATCGTCACTTCATCAAAGAAAAATTAGATGATGGAAGTGTGCGTATGATGTATGTTCCAACCAAAGAGCAAACTGCAGATATCCTTACCAAGGGCCTACACCGTCCAGCATTCGAAGACTTGATTGGCAAGTTGGGAATGATCAACATTTACCTCCCAACTTGAGGGGGAGTGTAGAAAATCAGAATTAAAATTCAATTATTTTTTCGTTTTTATTTCCTATTAATTAGGATTGATTGTAATTAATTAGAATCCGTTATTTTATTAATTAGAATTAATTATGATTGAGTCATAGGTGAGTCATAAGTGAGTCATAGCTGAGTCATGCTCAGTTACTTTTTCCTTGTATAAATACTCCTCATTCCTCATGTAAATGATTCAATATCAATATACAGAAACTTTTTCAATAGTATGCTACATTAACAAGACCTGAAATTGCATATAGTGTGAATAAAGTATGTCAGTTTTTATCCCAGCCACTTGAGGAACATTGGAAAATTGTTAAACGCATTTTGAGGTATCTAAAAGGCACTTTATCATATGGTTTGGTATTTCATCCACCCTCATCACAGCAACCTCTCTCACTTGTGGCCTTTTCTAATGCTGATTGGGGTTCAGATCCGGATGATAGAAGGTCAACCTCCGGAGCTTGTGTGTTCTTAGGCTCCACTGTCATCTCCTGGTGGGCCAAGAAGCAGTCCCTAGTGGCACCCTCAAGTGCTGAAGCTGAGTATAGAAGCTTAGCCCATGCTGCAGCAGAAATTTTGTGGGTGCAATCACTTTTACAAGAGCTCCAAATTCCAATTAAAGTCCCTGTCATCTACTGTGATAATCAGAGCACAGTTGCTCTTGCTCATAATCCAGTTTTGCACTCTCGAACAAAACATATGGAACTAGATGCTTTCTTTGTCAGAGAAAAAGTCTTGGCTAAGTCTCTTATTGTGCAGCATGTTCCATCCTCTCTGCAAGTTGCTGATACCTTCACTAAGCCTCTTTCTGCTTCCAGATTTGCAGATCTTAGAGATAAGCTCAAGGTCTTAGATCATGCAATGCTGACCAAACTGTAACGCCTGGCAACTTGCAAGGATTAACGACTGTCCCCACACACTAACACGAGACTTTTCAGCGTGCTTTGTCCTCACTCGCACACTTCCCGGGAAAACTTCCTAGGAAGTCACCCATCCCAGAATTGCTCCAAGTCAAGCACGCTTAACTGTGGAGTTCTACTGAACCGGGCTACCGAAAAGTAGATGCATCTTGTTAGTATAGGTAGTACCAATTAATTCTTATAAGCCATTCCCAACTGTACTGTCCCATACCAGCACAGTCTCTGGAATCCCTCTCTTTCCGGTGTTATTCGATTCATTCATGTACCCCCGTCGCTGGAAGCCTGCCAGGAGCCGCTCCTTGTCCGTGCCCTTGCGCACCGGCGATCACTCCCCGCCCTCGTCAGCGCCCGGGATGTTACATGCCCACCAGCTTCCGCCTGGTTCGTCCTCGAACCACACCGTACTGGATGAGAGGCCCTGCTCTGATACCACTTGTAACGTCTGGCAACTTGCAAGGATTAACGACTGTCCCCACACACTAACACGAGACTTTTCAGCGTGCTTTGTCCTCACTCGTACACTTCCCGGGAAAACTTCCCAGGAGGTCACTCATCCCAGAATTGCTCCAAGTCAAGCACGCTTAACTGTGGAGTTCTTCCGATCCGGGCTACCAAAAAGTAGATGCATCTTGTTAGTATAGGTAGTACCAATTAATTCTTATAAGTCATTCCCAACTGTACTGTCCCATACCAGCACAGTCTCAGGAATCCCTCTCTTTCCGGTGTTATTCGATTCATTCATGTACCCCCGTCGCTGGAAGCCTGCCAGGAGCCGCTCCTTGTCCGTGCCCTTGCGCACCGGCGATCACTCCCCGCCCTCGTCAGCGCCCTGGATGTTACAAAACCCCATTGAGCTTAAAAAGGGGAATATTAGAGTAACTCAGCTTACACTATGTAGAGTCAGTTACATTGTTGTAACTGACCTGTAACTAATTAGCTTTCTGTTAAATTCTAACTCAGTGAGTTAATATTGTATAGTTAATTAACTCACTCTGGTTAGGATAGTTTAGTAGGTCTATAAATAGACCCCTCTGTAATCCTCTAATTCAATATAATCATTTTCTCACAATTACAAAACTTAGCTCCTTTCAGATTCTCTCTTTCCTTATTTTCACTCTTCGTTTACCTTCCTCTTCTTTATGACAAGATTAAGTGTATCTTGTAGCTGTCTCTTCTTGTGCTTTCTTGCTTTATCCAAAGCACCATCAGCCTCTGCCACAACCAACAACGCCCAATTAATTTGAATAGTTGAAAGCATCCCAAAAGACATAAGATTGATATATATCCGGCAAGCAAAGAATGAACACGAGGTGAAAGATATAAGATTGGACTTCACCACTTTCCAGTGCAGCAGAGGCTTTGTAAAGAAAACATACTTACTCATCATTTCCAAGTTATCAATCTGCTTCTTCAGTTGTTCAGGGTCCTTCTTCAAAATCCCCACTTCCCTCACCTTCTTTCTTTCTTTCTTATTCTGTTAACCAAAAAGTAAAAGGAAAAAACATAAAAAATATCATGAGTTGAATTCTTCGAAAACACAAAGCAAATAATATCCAATTCATTGGAATAGCTCCTCAAGCTAAAATAAAAACTACTGGCAACTTTTCTTTTTAATATGTACAATAACTAGTTGCATTCTGAATCAATTGGTTGTGGAGTGAGTAGAAAGAATACCGCAAGGCATAAATTAGGGCATGAATTAGGGAAAAAGAGGAACAAATCTACATTAAAAGCAAGGGAGAAAATGGGACGTGGTCGTGAGTTGAGAAAGAGAATAATACCCTTTTCAATTCCTTCTTACGAAGCTCCTTTCGGTAAGCATCGGTAGGGTTCATAACCTTGCCTCCCTTCGTCGTCTTCATTCTTGAATACTGAACCCTTTCAGAAGAAGCTCCTTATTCTTCTTCTAAAATCGAAACCCTTTCCCCTTTTCTTTCTTTCTTTCTTTCTTACTTTCTTCTTGCACGATTTCAAATTGTGAAGGAAAGGAACAGACTCACAGAGACAAACAGTTTAAACTTTAACGAAATACGATTCATTCATTCACTAACCCTGGTGAGGGAGGATTGTACCTGCAAGCTTTGCGTTCCGACACAATGATAATGAGAGCCCGGCCCAATAAGCTTTTTCCTCCTTTTATTGGGCTTGTAGGCCTGGGTTAAGCCTGGCCCATTCACCCACTTATTTGATGTTTGTTTTTTTAAAAGAAATTATTAATAAAGGTTATACTTATAATTTATTTTTTTTACAATATCTTACAACTATATCTTAATACTCTTAATTTTCGCCAATTAATTATTATTATTTTCACAAATTAAATTCATTAATTAATTATTAATTCACAATAAATTATAACCGTTGATTGGCAAAAATTAACAGTGTTAAGATATGGTTGTAAAAAAAAAAATTGTAAATATAATCTTCCTCTTTTTATTATTACATTAAGTTTAAGTGAACTTAAACACTGTTATCTTGTTAGGATTAGTTAGAAAAAACACCCTAATCTCATTTAAGAAGTAATTATATATTATCTACTAGTAAAATTCTCACATTAAATGACGAGATTTGAAATCACACTTTTATAAGGTATGACCAAACCCTTAGCCGATGTTTCTTTGCAGTTACTCACATTGTTCAACCACTCTAATTGATAAAGTGGTTTATTTGCAATTAAACTTATACTTTAAGCCCCTTTTATTAGATAGAGATAGAGACATATAAAGAAGGGTTTTATAATTTTCATTCAATATGAGAATTCAAATTTTCTTACACATCCCTCGATTTCCGTGCTGACATGGGTCCTACTTATAAATTTTTCTTACATATGGGTCTCAGATGCTTTTTATCTCAACAACATAAGATTTCAATTCTCCTTCAACATGAGAATTATAAAACCCTATAAAAAAAAGAAAGAAATAAAAAGGCAGGATCAAATCTTTATAGGGTGTGTGCGAGAAATGTTAGTATAATTATCATTACTAAAGAGTTAAAACTTGGATATTTAACCTTCAAGTGAATTAATTTTTATAGCCACATAGTCATGTTTTTCAGAACAAAATAAAATAAAATAAAAAGTAAAACTATGCAAGTAAATTATATTAGACACGAAACATAATTTTGAATGTGGCAAAATGTAAAATAAATTAGTAAATAAACGATGTTCAAGCTTGGTGGAGCCAAATGTTTGTTTCTTGTGTTTAAAATTTTCTTCCGGTAAGTGATTTATGAGTATTATGATGAGTTTCACTAAGACTTATAACATGTTTTAACTCTCTTTTTTATATACAAGTGCAAATTTAACACATAATTTAATATAACGTACTCAAATCCCTCGTCACTAAATCAATTTAGTGGTTTAACATGCTTCAACTTTAAAATTAGATAACAAAAAAATTTACTTTCATGTTATGTTGTTTGTTTGACTTTTTTTTTCTCAAATAATATTAACGATGTTGAAAACAAAAATCAAATGAACTGAACTAAACTATAAAATAATCCAAATCACATCAAAAGAATAACATACTTTAAATTGGTTCAAGAGTCGAACTAATTTTTTTTTTTTTTGCACCAATTAAGAACCGAGTCATTTTTTTAAAATCGGTTCGAACCACTTTATCAAATTGATTCGATTTTGACTAAAAACTATATTAAAATAAACAAGATCTATTTTCAAGGGTGTAAAATATTAAATGACCTGAACAAATCACAAACCAAACCAAATTATACTTTTTTGAACCAGCTTAAGAAACGAACCATTTTCTACGAACCAATAAAAGAATTGAATTACTTTTTAAGATCAGTTCAATTTGTTTAAATCAAATCGTGCACACTCCTAAATACTATGTAGCCTTCCTTTCCCGATGGAATACAATTTAATTTTGATAGTCTCATTATAAACTAAACAATTGGGTGAAAACCAATGGTAAAGATTGAGTGTAAGAAGATCTTGTCACATATATATATGAGATTTATTTATCTCATGTTGCATGAGATAATTATCGCTTTATGTACAATGTTATGACCTCACTCATGAACTAATAAAAAATTTGGTCCCCAAAAAAATTTGGTTCCCACTTTAGTCCCTTCCAAAAAAAATAGTGACCTGGTCCCTATAAAATTCAAAGTGAACATATTTTAGTCCTTTTGAGTGACTAATGTGGGTTTTTTTGAATTTGTGAGGGACCACAATTTTAACTAAATTAATCCACTTTAAATTTCTTAGGAACATCGAGACTATTTTTTTGTAAGGAACTAAAGTGGAGACCGTATTTTTGGTTAAGGACTTAAAATGATATTTACTCCTAATATAAATATTGAACCAAGAAACAAATAAGAACATGCAACAAAAAAACTAAAATCATAATCTTTATGTCCGCACTCGCCGACATCTGCCCCCACCTAAGTCCGCCGATGCTGAAGATTATTCGGACTACTAGGTCGTAAACCCTAGTTTCTTTATTTATTTGTATAATTAGAGTTTAACGTAATTTATTTTAAATAATTTATTTAATTTATGCATATTAAAAAATTAGATTAAATATTTTAGAATTAATTATTACTTAATATAGATCAACATTGGTTTAAAAATAATATTTAAATAAACTTTGAAAGAGAAATTTAATAATTAAACTATTCAATTATGAAATGAAATTAAACATGATATTAATACATGTAAACTTTCTTACATACACGTGATATTAATCAAGCATGACATCCATTTAATCAATAATATACCGATAATTATGTATAACTGTGAATTTTATTACCAATCATTTTTAAACTTATCGGTTGTATAGATAGATTGATAAGTGATCAATGGTAATTGGTAGCTATTCTTTTTCTTCATGAAGGAGATTAAATTTCAGGTATATTATATATTATATTAAAAAATGTGGCAGTATGGTCAATGTCCCGCGATGGTTGTTTCCATTAAAAGTTAATAAAAAATGACACATTATTTTTTTTTTTTTGGTATAAGGACACATTTAATTCTCTTGTCGGTGTGAATGTTAGTCCATCAAATCGTCGCATATTAATATAAATTATTAAAAAGTTATCATCTAACTTGGTGTGTTTGTTAAGAGGATCATTTTTAGATATTTAAAAAAAGAGATAGGTTATTCTGCTTATTTTATTTTGTCTATCTCTTTCAATACCGTTAAATTAAAATCTCATTCAACGGTAGAGATTTGCAGAATAAAATAAATAATTTTTCTTTTTATTTATCCTCACTGCCTCCCACACTCACTCTCTCTATCGATTTACGTAATTTACAACCTGAATTTATATTTGAATCCAAATTCATGCAATGATTAATGACATGATAGTTATGCTGTATGAGTATAATTTTCAAAATTTCTTGAATATGATATAATTGAACACGACAAAAATCACAATATTACAAGAAAACGAAAATCATGAATAACCCTTCATTTGAATTAATCCATGATTACCGTAACGTTTCTACTTTGCAATTGAAATTTGAGACGAATCAACCTATCTCCTCCTTCTTATATTATTTTTCACCTTGAAGTGGGGAAACAAACTCTGTTATCTCCATATTACGCCCAACAATAAGCCTACCAAGTTCCATAATATTGGGCATTTGAGTTTCTTTTTTCTTGTCATCTATAACACCTCGCAATTCTAAATTAAGTAATTAAGGTATTAAGTGAGTAATTAAGTGAAGGATTAGTAAAAATCCCAAAGATTAGGCCAAAATACAAAGAAATGGCAAAACGGTAATTAGCCAACACGCAACCCTAGGAAGGAAAATAATTGAGCAGGAGGTCTCAGATGATAAAAATAAG
This sequence comes from Gastrolobium villosum, assembly GCA_032173675.1. Classification (NCBI taxonomy): domain Eukaryota; kingdom Viridiplantae; phylum Streptophyta; class Magnoliopsida; order Fabales; family Fabaceae; genus Gastrolobium; species Gastrolobium villosum. The sequence continues at coordinate 157,074 of JAVKPL010004231.1, forward strand.
TCTGAAAATGGATTGAGAACGAAAAATTGAGTGGATAGGCAAGTTTCAGAAAAATCAGTGAATAGTGTTTTTCGCGGGTAAAAATACTGCAGTCAGATTGCACCGTAAAACGTGCCAGTGGAATTTTGGGCTCTATGTTTCAAATATGAATTTTAAATGGTCTTTAGAAATAGGAAATATGATTTATGATAATAATTGATGAAATTAAGTCAGTTTGGGGAAGCGTGCCAACGGCGCGCGCAATAGCGTAAAACAGTGTTTTCTCCGAATGACCGGAAAATTCTGGATTCATCTGATCAAGCATAATTAAAGGACATTAGTTAATGTTAAAAATTAGAATTTCTAAATAAGTTTTGAATTTATGAACGTGTAGTGAAATCGGAGAGAAATTCGGATGAGTTTTAAATCGCGTGGGTCCCACCCACTTAAAAGTCACTTAAGCCACCTCACCTTGACACTATTCATCATCTCCCCACTTCCCTCTCTCTCCTCCATGCGCTAATCACAGTCCCTCCTCACCAAGTTTCATGCAAATTTTCCTTTGGCCATAACTTAGCCATTTCTCCACCGAATTCAGCGATTCTTGTCTTGAATCTTGATGGAAAACACCTTCTGAACCCATTGGTACCACTTTTGAACCTTGAAACTGCGCATTTGGGGAGATCTGCACCAAAATCAGATCCGAAATTTTGAGAATATTTGGTGTTCATGAAGCTTTTTCATGCTCCAATGGTGGAGTATGCTTAGGAGGAGCCATATACCTTGCAATTGGGTAAGTTATTTCAACATTTCATTGGTTGATTTTTGAATTTGGATTATGGACCCTAAAGAGGGATTTTGTGATATGTTGTGTTAGAGAGCTCAAATGGAAAATGTCTATTAGATGATAATGTCTTAGAATGATGTATTAATGCTAGAAATGCAATGAAAATTTTAAGCGAAAAAAAGTGAATTTTAACTTAGAAAAAAATTAGTGCATGAATTGGACTTTTTGAGTTTGGTGTTAATGTGTGGTATAGTGAATTGTAGTGTGATTATATGATGATATGAAGTGATTATGTGAGTTGTGGACCATAGGAATTGAGTGGAAATCCTTGGTTTGGCTAACCAAGATTCGGCCATTGATGTATAATTGGGCAAATTGATGTTTTAGAACACTTTGGTGTTGTGTTGTGTGATGGAAAAATTATTAGATGGATTGTGTGGTGATTGGCATGTGGAAGAATCAATGTAAAAATAATAAGTGTTGAAAGTGGCAAAATGTGCCTAAAGTGTAATATTTCGCAAAATGTTGTGTAAAAGTCGTAAAACCGAAAAACGGCGATTGAACTAGCCTTTGTGTAACTAAGTAAGTGAAAAAAATTGAGAAAAAAAATTTAGAAAAATAAAACCCAAAATAACACTATGTTGGCCGAACCCTTAAGGGAGTGGAGAGAAAATCCGACGTTTTCGCATTTTGACGTATTTTGACTGAAACTGACGGCTGTGCATGGTTGTACAGGTTGTCGTACGTGGATATAAACTTGGAACAGTGAAACAGTGGGTTGCCCTTGGTCCTGGATCAAGTGGATTGAGGTAAGTGATGTGGGTTATACATGTTATGTTGAAATTCATGAGTGGATTCAAAGTTCTAAGTGCGTGGAATGGTCCTCTGTGTAGGCGTTCCCTGTAAATCAAGCTGTAAGTGGAGTTCTGCGGAGCTCAGTGAAAGGAAAAAGAAAGGTAACCTCTTGGTACTGGGGCTTGTTCCCCTTTTGTGTTCCACCTTGCTAGTTGATGGCAACGGTAGGAAGTGTGTATGAGTAGTGTAGAACAGCATGAGCATGCATGTGCATTATCACAGTGGGTACTTATGTACCAGATCTCTGGCCAGTAGATATTTTTAGCCTTCGGGCAAGTGTTTCCGGACTGCCACTGGACAAGTCTCCGAGAGGGAGTTCCAGTTGACCCAGGGTCGTGGTGTGTTATCCAGATAGGAGCACACTAGGTTGTCTCGGGTGTATATGGTTGGAAGGGGTACCTTGGTGGGTTGTTCTATGAACACACCAGGGGTAGTACCCATAGGCGTATAGCCGAGGACATGGCGTGGTATTGGTAGCTACCATCCCGCATGTCGTAGCTGTTCTGATATATATCCCCCTTTCTCTAAATCCCTTGCTTTATCACGTTCTATAACAGTGGTGTTGTTTTTATATTATTGATATACATCGAAGTGAACCATTGGGCGGAGTTTTCTCCAGAACCTCTTGGTTACTGAGATATATCCGTATATCTCACCCCGTCTCAGGGCATTTATTTCAGGGTGTACCAGTGGATATGGAGCAGCGGGCAAGAAGCCCGCATGAAGATGAGTGGAGTAGTGATGCATGTTTTGTTTCAGTGTATCATACATGTCATTTTAGTTTATGGATTTATTTGGCAAGTGAAGTTGTAATATGTAAATATTTGTAGTTTAAAGTTAAAGTTGTAAATGTAAATGTAATCCAGTATTGTAAATGTACCATGGATGTATGTAATATGATGGAAGGGCTTTAGGCCTACTATAAGGTTATGATTATCTGCATTATGGTTTATACATGAAATAAAAAGTTAGTGATTGAAACTATAAAGGATTTGAAAGTAAACTGTTTATGTTTTAAGTGTATATTGGATTGGGTTGTAAGTGCCCCAAGGCGTTGTTGGTCCTTGTGTGTGCCACCCATTGGATTTTGCTGGTTTCAGGTGTATTAGTGATGTTAAACAGCTTACGCAAATTTGGGGATTTTAGGAAATACAAAGGAAACTGGCGAAATTTCTAGAATTGGCAGTTTTTGGGTGAATTTTGGGAGAGCGTATCTCTCTCCATAGTGGTCCGATTGGGACGTGTCATACGCCATTTTGAAGCTTAAGATGTCCCCTACGTTGTGTCAAAAGCCTAGGATCAATGGTGGTGTGCGCAGCCCATGGGGGCTGTTGTCATTTTCTGCCATGTTCTGTCCTGTTTAGTGGGCAGATTTGAGGTGGTTTTGAGAAATTAATTCCCGTTTCGTTACTTGGTCAAATTAAGCATACGATTTATCAAATCGAAGTTTGAGGTGTCTAGTTTATGGTGTAAAAGTTTGAGAGTCATTGGATGGGCGGTTAGGTGCAGTTTATTCCGTGAAGATTGGAGGTTTTAGGCTATTTTGGAGTTGGTAGACAATGTTGTTTGTCCAACTTCAAACGGCGATAACCGGAGCTCATGAGCTCGGAATCGAGTGTGTGATAGCTTGTTAGAAAGGTAAGTGAATAAGGAAAAAAGATAACCTGGAGTGTAAGTTTGGATTTTTATTTTGTGTTCGTAGAAAAATAAATTAGCCAGTCCGGTTAAGTGGTAAAAACGTAAAAAATGAGGAATAGACTAAGTGGGTTTATGGGAACCCCTTAGTATCTTGTATGTGATAAAATAAAGTGTATAAACAGTTAAGAAAGTCTTCCGCTAGTGTTTCAGTTACGATCACAGTTTTTATTATTACGCTTTTTATACTTTTACTGTTCGCGTAATAATCGAAAAAAATTTATTCTCATTTTTATAAAGGAATTGCTGTGATTGTAAATGCGCTTAATATCATAATTAATGTTAACAATTCCGGTGTACAACGGGCTGTTACATCATCCCATTTCAATTTTTTATGTAAATGCTCGTGACAATGGCTGAGTTGGATGAATTGAGAAAAAAGTTTGCACCTTTATTTTTATGCTGAAGCGTCGTTGAAAAAAGAGAAAGGGGGGAGAGATAAAGAGTAAGAGGCACTGGAAGAGAGAAAGAGATAAAAAAATTATTTTATATCGTAAATCTCGACCATTGGATGAGGTTGTAATTTAACGGTATTGAAAGGGGAAGGTAAAAGTAGGCAGAATAACTTATCCCCTAAAAAATAAGGATAGGTTTTCTAGAATCCCATATTTGGTAGCATGTTGACAAAAAAAATCGCGAGAATTTTTTTTCTCGAGATTCCATTTTGTGTGTAATTTCTAAAACAAAATATCACCAAAAAAATACCATCTAGATGGTGGTATTTTAAGAATCCCAGATGATAGGAAAATATGGATTAATTTTTCAAACAAAAATTAAACAAACATTTCTAAGAATACTTTGGCTACCAAATAACTTTTTGATAACATTTTCGGATAATTTTTTTTCTCTCTACCAAACACCACCTAAGTTTTTCTTAAATTTGAATGAGATCTAAGTGGGAAAACTTGTAATGGTGTGATACATGAATCGAAAAGAAATGTATTATGACAATAGAAAAATCATGAACAAATTGTTTGGAACACTCATTTTTAACATTAATTTAATTATGACTCATACAAAATTTTATTGAATAAAAAATATGATTTATTGTTTCTCGTATTATAGGAAATAAATTTATCTTCTACGTACAAATAAAAGTGTGTGAAAAACACAACCTATGTTTTTTCTTTTCTTTTTTTCTCTTCTCCTTACACGAGTTCACACAAGCCCAGTGGCGGACCCAGGAGAAAAATTTATGTCTGCACATTTAATGGCGGGGTTCAGGGGTAGCGCCCCTGAACTTTTTTTTTTTTTTGCAAAGAAATTTTAAATCAACGCTTGAATCCACTCATAATCTAGTTGCTTCCATAACAAGCTGTAGGCAATAGTTTGACCAATTATTTCCCCCTAAATCTTACCCATCCTCCAAAACAAATATGAGAATATACTTCAGTATATCCATACATCATCATTCTACTTTATAGTAGTGAATAAAAAAGTCAACACTACCTGTACAGAATGTCAGACTTGCAATCAATCCTCTTTTTTTATAAAAACGAAAAAGGAAACAAAGGATGAAGAGAGCATGAGAATGGATAAGTGACAGGGGAAGGGAGGAAGAATAAGTTTTCTCTCTAGTCAATGTGCGTTGCTACGTTGTTTTAATTATTCTCGTACGTTACTAACTAATATAAGAATAAATATCTTTTTTGATCCTTAACAAAAAATTCGGTCTCACTTTAGTCCATTATAAAAAAAATTAGTCACATGGTCCCTATGAAATTCAAAGTGGACCCATTTTTATCTTTTTGAGATACTAATGTAGGTCTTTTTTGTATTTGTGAGGGACTATGATTTTAACTAAATTGATCAGCTTTAAATTTCTTAGGGACGTTTGATGTGCCTCTGGCAAGTGTGGTTTTTCTGTCTTAAAATTGATAAGAATAGAGTCATAAGAGAGCAATTTAAATACATATTTGCTAATTATATTGATTCTTTGTATGTCAATAATATTCACCTATTGGTTGTGATTTTACAGGAAAAAGAAGTGAAAATTATTAAAAGCCTATTAACACACTTCCACACGGTTGGAGAGGATTACAAATTCCAGAAGCATGGCGCGGACCGGCATCACATTGGCGCACACCCGCGCCAGTTTCCGAACTGCACAGCGGTACTTTGGAAGTGGCGCCAACTGGCGCCACTATGGCGCCAACCGACGCCGAATTCTTGAAAATAAATAAAATGGAAGCACCATGGCGCTAGGTAGCGCCAAATCCATGCTACCTAGCGCCACTTTCAACAAATTTTTTCAAACATGGCGCTACCTAGCGCCCAAACTAGGAAGAAAAGGCGTGGCGCAAACTTGCGCCAATCCGGCGCCAACCGGCGCCGGTTTGCGGGACGGATCTCCGTGTTTTCTGAGGGGCACTTTTGGAAAGGAAATAAAATATTATAAAAGCACCTTTTATGTAATTAGGTCAGCAGACTGACACTTCCAAAAATTCTGAAAATTGTGAGACTGAGGAAGAAACAAAAGAGGCAGATCTGGAGATTGGAGGAGAAGGGCACTGGAGTCGTTCTTCGTTCTTCATCTCCTTCTAGTATTTCTTTATCTCTTGTTTTAATTTTATGTTGAATTTTAGATCAGCGATCATGATGTTGATCGGCTAGATCACTTTTATTGTAGTCAGGGTCACGATCCATATGTGAACCCTTGACATGAAGGATTGATTTGTGGTTTTTAATTTATATAATTATCTTTATCTTTACTCTGTGCGAATTTTATATTCCCTTTGTTAGAATTGATCGATCTAATAGTTGGGGGTATTCAGAGGATCAAAACCCTAGATAGGAATATTGGGGTTTTGATCTCGAAAGGGGGTAAGATAACGATCTGTATGCGTGCTAGGAATAGACGTGTATATGATTGCAGATGCTTAAATTATCGCGCCCATTGCTTGATCCCATGAGAAACATTGCAAGGAATTGGGGTTTCTCATGGGATTAAAGGGTTAACCTTGCAAGGAATTGAGGGTTAACTATTAACTCTTTTTAGAGGATAATTTATCTGAGTGATTATATAAATAATTATTGTAAATCAATCCGGAGTAAAAAGTGGGGATCATTTGGTGAATGAACCCTGGCTACAATGCTTTTCTCATATTTTTCTACAAATCAATTTTCAATTTTATTGTTTTATTTTTCAAAATAAAAATACAAAAATAAGTCTTTTATTTTCAGATTTCAAATTTCACTCAATTTGACAATATTTGTCACACAAACCCTATTTGAATTACTTCCGTTCTTTTAAGAGAAAGTTTAATTGATATTAGATTCCAATCCCTGTGGAGACGAACTTTTCTTATCACTTTATTACTTGTGCGATCGGTATACTTGCCGGAGAGCATCAAGTTTTTGGCGCCGTTGCCGGGGATTGGTTTATCTTATATCATATATTCTTGATCTTTAGGATTGGATTTGTGAATATTTGTGAATATTTTCTTTATTTATTTTTATTTTTATTTTTATTTGAACAGTGCTACTGATCTTTTTTTTTGGAGTTGTATGCGAGGTACAATCCCAGAATTTCCACTTAATTTGGAAATCACTAGAGCAGAAAAGAGGAACAGAAAACTTGCTCGGAAGAACCTTGTATTCAACGAGTTAGGAATTCTGTTTGAAGGAGCACAAACAATGGCTGGGAATAATGATGATGTGGACAATCCATTTATGGATACTATTCTGACTCCATCTTTTAATATGCCTAACTCAAGCATTGTTCAACCTGATATTGGTAACAATAATTGGCAGCTTAAGTCTTCCAATATTCAATTGGTGGAGAGAGCTCAGTTTGGTGGAGAGGAAAATGAAGATCCTCACAGGTTCATTGACAGATTCCTGATGATATGTGACTCAACCAAGCACCCCCAGGTGTCCAATGATGCAGTCAGGCTGAGACTGTTTCCCTTTGCTCTTAAAGGGAAGGCTTTGAATTGGCTGGAAAGGCAACCAGCAAGAAGTATTCCATCATGGGAGAGTCTCTCAAATAAATTCTTTGCTGAGTTCTTTTCCATGGAGAGGTTTAACCAGATGGTGAATGATATCACCAATTTCACCCAGGCTGAGGGTGAAACTATGTGTGCAGCCTGGAATCGCTTCAAGGATCTAATGAGGAGATGTCCTCATTACCCCATGACCAATGGTGATCAGGTCCGAATTTTTTTCAATGGGTGTAAACCTGAAGTTCGGATGGTGCTGAATGGTGCAGCAGGTGGTAGCATCAAATCCTTGAGAGCAAATGAGACTCTTGAGTTAATAGAAAGAATGGCTGCCAATGAAAATGAAGATATGACAGCCAAGCCTAAGAGAGGGATTCTACACCTGGATAACAATGATGCGGTTCTGGCTGAGAATAAATTGTTAGCACAACAGCTAGCAAATTTGACCTCAAGGCTGGACAAGATGCAATTTTCCACTATCCAAGCCGCAGCTGTGATTTGTGAATATTGCAAGGGTGAGCATGAATCCAATGAATGCTCATCTTTGTTATCTTCTCACTCTCCTCAACAAGTGCATGTGAATGGAGTATGGTACGAGCAAAGGTCTCCACCAAGAAACATTCCTAGGAATCAGAATTTCCCTTCTGGAAATAACAATTTTCAGAGGAGAACTCAAGGCACAGGACTGGATTACAATTCCAACAACTACTTGCAGCCTCCACCAGTCCAAGCTAAGGAGCCTTCTGATTTGGAAAGGTTAGTTGGACAAATGGCCCAACACTCCAATGCCTTCATGGAAGAGACTAGGGCCACCACTAAAAATATGAATGCTTCTATCAGGAATTTAGAGAATCAAGTTGGCCAGCTGGCTAAGCAAGTTGCTGATAAAAATCCAGGCACTTCCTCTAGTAACATATTTAAAAATTCCAAGGAGGATTGTATGTTTATCACAACTAGAAGTGGTAAGGTGGTAGGAGCTCCAGAAAAGCTTAAGGTGGTGGAGGAGCCAGAAAAAGAAGAGGAGATTCCTTTTGATGTACAGACACCTATTCAGAAAGGTGAAGAAAAAGAGCCTCCTATTGTTGTTGAAAAGAAGAAGTTTGAGCTGAGTCCTGAATATGTGCGAGCCATGGCACCTTATCCTGGCAGATTCAATAAGGATGCTCAAAAGCAACAATATGGCAGATTTCTTGATATTTTCAAGAAATTACATATAAATATTCCTTTTGCTGAAGTCTTGGCTGGCATGCCCAATTATGCCAAGTTTATGAAGGACCTCTTGTCAAGGAAGCACAAGTTGCAGGAATGCCAAACGGTGACACTCACTGAAGAGTGTAGTGCTATAATTACAAAGAAGTTCCCGCCTAAGCGTCATGATCCAGGGAGCTTCAATATTCCTATTGAAATTGGGAACACCAAATTTGGTAGAGCCTTGTGTGATCTTGGGGCAAGTATAAATTTAATGCCCTTGTCTGTTTGTAAATCTTTGGGGATAACTGATTTGAAACCCACTTTGGCATCTCTTCAACTTGCTGATAAGTCTGTAAGAAAGCCTAGTGGAATAATAGAAGATGTTCTTATGAAGGTAGACAAGTTCATCTTCCCTGCTGATTTTGTAGTGTTGGATATGGAAGGAGGAGCTGAAATGCCACTTTTGCTGGGTAGACCTTTCTTAGCTACATCTCGTGCACTGATTGATGTGGAAAGCGGGAAGCTAGAGCTAAGAATGAATGATGAAACCGTTACTATCCATGTCTTTGATTCTTTAAAACAGTCTTCTCACAAAGACGATTGTTTTAATCTTGAAGTTGTAAAGGAAGAACAAGATGTAGCGGTTGAGCTTCCTCAAAATTTAAAAGATGATGCCAAAGAAGATGGAAACCCAAAAGTGGAAGTGAAAGATCTTCCTAAAAATTTAAATGATGATGTCAAAGAGGTGAGAACGCTGCAAGAGAGGCGTACTCCTACAAAGAAGAAGGTAAGAAGAAAGGAAGTAGTGAACTTCTTTGATACAAGTTGGAAGAGACACCGAGAGCTGAAGTTTGACAAGAGACACCGAGACTCTATCTCTCGGAAAAATCAAAGCTTCAAAGAGTTCTTAACTTGGATCCATGGTTTGGACCAAATCTGGGAATGGTGGTCCCATAAACGAAGGCATCCAGTACCACCGGACCCTCCATTTGCTGAGTCATCCCACACTGCTGAGGGGGATGACATGGAGGGCTGATCTTATCTCCTTGCTGATGGAGATATTGTATATTAGTTTATTTTTCTTTTTCGTATTTTTAATTTATTTTGTGTTGGTATATTTTTCTCTGATGTTTTAATGTGTGCATTATAGTTTCTTCTATATGCCACTATTTGTTCTATTGTGCAGGATTTTCTTCCTTCTTGGGGCTTAATTATTGCTGGGGACAACAATGCTCTAAATCTGGGAATGGTAGGCTTGCACCTTAGAACTGCAATTCTTCTATCAGGGGAGATATTCTAACTCTTTTAATTTTCTTAGTTATTTTTTTATAGTTATTTTGTGTGCTAAAAAGAAAAAAATTGTGTTATCCCAGATTTGAATGTGCTTATCTTGTTAATGTACATGATTAAATTCTTGGAATATATGGTATGACTTTCTGGCATAACATTGCATAAGCATAATTAGATTGCATGATTGTTTGTTTGTCTGAGTTATTATTGTGAATTCTGGTTATGTCTGAAGTCAATTTTCTTGAGTCTGCATTGATACCATAGCTGTGAGGTTTTGAGCCTAAACACTGAAACTTTTGTTGAGAGGCCTCACTTTGTAATACTCTAGAACTTGATTTGTTTCTCTGTAATGCATGCATTGATTGATACGATAAAGGAATTTTGTTCTTATTAGCTATTGGCCAAAATAACTCACCTATATGAAATTTTCCCTTGCTAGCCCTTTTGAGCCTGAACTGATTTGTTGAAAAATGACCTGTGGCCTGATTAATGGCTTAGCCTATATCCATGAGATTTACCTTGGTTGAGATTGAATCACTGAATGTGTTGAAAATAAAATAAAGAAATTGAGGTAAGCTCCACAAAGGTCAAGAAATTAAGGGATGAAAAAATTCATATATACCCTTATCTTAAAAAAGAAAAAAAAAAAAAAAAAGGAAAAAGGGTAAAGTGAAAAGCAAGAAAAAGAAAAAAAAATAAAAGGTGGTTGGAAGGAATTAATTCCCGAAATTCTGTGGGAATGTTAGTGGAGCAAAACAATTGATTGAATCTGTTAAAAGTGAAAAAATATCAGTTTTCAATCTCTTGTTGTTTGAGCTACTATCCAAATTTTCCTACCTATTACCCCGGCCAAGTTACAACCTGTGAAATCCTTTTGATCAATTGATGCATGTGTTTGATTCTTCAATTTTAAGAATTTTTTAGAATATAATCAAGCATATGGTAGTGTTATAGCTTTGAGTAATTGAGTGCTCATGATACCCTTAAACACTGAGTGTTGAGTGAACATTATTTATCTGTGTGAGGGGTAATCAATGTAGACTTGTATATTTAAGAAGCTGATGGCATTATTGGAAGTTCATGATATTGAGTCAGGCATGCATGGTATATTGTGTCTGAAAGTGTCTATGGATTGTTATGTCAGATTAATTGAATATTTCCTGGATTAAATCTTTTACATTGCTGGGGACAACAACGTTTAAATCTGGGAATGGTTTGATGTGCCTCTGGCAAGTGTGGTTTTTCTGTCTTAAAATTGATAAGAATAGAGTCATAAGAGAGCAATTTAAATACATATTTGCTAATTATATTGATTCTTTGTATGTCAATAATATTCACCTATTGGTTGTGATTTTACAGGAAAAAGAAGTGAAAATTATTAAAAGCCTATTAACACACTTCCACACGGTTGGAGAGGATTACAAATTCCAGAAGCATGGCGCGGACCGGCATCACATTGGCGCACACCCGCGCCAGTTTCCGAACTGCACAGCGGTACTTTGGAAGTGGCGCCAACTGGCGCCACTATGGCGCCAACCGGCGCCGAATTCTTGAAAAGAAATAAAATGGCAGCACCATGGCGCTAGGTAGCGCCAAATCCATGCTACCTAGCGCCACTTTCAACAAATTTTTTCAAACATGGCGCTACCTAGCGCCCAAACTAGGAAGAAAAGGCGTGGCGCCAACCGGCGCCGGTTTCGGGACGGATCTCCGTGTTTTCTGAGGGGCACTTTTGGAAAGGAAATAAAATATTATAAAAGCACCTTTTATGTAATTAGGTCAGCAGACTGACACTTCCAAAAATTCTGAAAATTGTGAGACTGAGGAAGAAACAAAAGAGGCAGATCTGGAGATTGGAGGAGAAGGGCACTGGAGTCGTTCTTCGTTCTTCATCTCCTTATAGTATTTCTTTATCTCTTGTTTTAATTTTATGTTGAATTTTAGATCAGCGATCATGATGTTGATCGGCTAGATCACTTTTATTGTAGTCAGGGTCACGATCCATATGTGAACCCTTGACATGAAGGATTGATTTGTGGTTTTTAATTTATATAATTATCTTTATCTTTACTCTGTGCGAATTTTATATTCCCTTTGTTAGAATTGATCGATCTAATAGTTGGGGGTATTCAGAGGATCAAAACCCTAGATAGGAATATTGGGGTTTTGATCTCGAAAGGGGGTAAGATAACGATCTGTATGCGTGCTAGGAATAGACGTGTATATGATTGCAGATGCTTAAATTATCGCGCCCATTGCTTGATCCCATGAGAAACATTGCAAGGAATTGGGGTTTCTCATGGGATTAAAGGGTTAACCTTGCAAGGAATTGAGGGTTAACTATTAACTCTTTTTAGAGGATAATTTATCTGAGTGATTATATAAATAATTATTGTAAATCAATCCGGAGTAAAAAGTGGGGATCATTTGGTGAATGAACCCTGGCTACAATGCTTTTCTCATATTTTTCTACAAATCAATTTTCAATTTTATTGTTTTATTTTTCAAAATAAAAATACAAAAATAAGTCTTTTATTTTCAGATTTCAAATTTCACTCAATTTGACAATATTTGTCACACAAACCCTATTTGAATTACTTCTGTTCTTTTAAGAGAAAGTTTAATTGATATTAGATTCCAATCCCTGTGGAGACGAACTTTTCTTATCACTTTATTACTTGTGCGATCGGTATACTTGCCGGAGAGCATCAACGTTGAGAGTATTTTTTTTGTAAGGAACTAAAATGGGGATCATATTTTTTGTTTGAGACTTAAAAGGATATTTACTCCTATATATATATATATATTGAACCAAGAGACAAATAAAAACCTACAACCAAGAAAAAGTTAAAAAAATAAAAAACTTTAAAAATGTTTATGACCGCACTTGCGGGCATTTGCCCGCAAGTGGGTCCGCCAATGCACAAGCCTCACACACTTTTACGTGTATATAGGAAATAAAATTTATCTTCTATAATATGATAAACGTTAATCCCTAAAAAATATATTACTTATATAAAAGCAGAACCATAAAAAGGAAATTGAATATCATATTTTCATTGATTGAGAAGAAGGTACAAAGAGACCCATTATATCAGCAATGGAGGCTAACAGAAAATACCAAAAATGACACCACTACCAGAATCCACACATGTGCTAACGGAATGCACTCCATCACATGGTGCAGTGAAGGAGGGGAAGATAATCTTGCAATTCATCCCACAGAGACTTAAGGTTAGCATAATAGCTATTGATATCAAGGGAACCCTGACACAGAGAAGAGATTTGTTATTTCAATTGAAAAATATGTCCAGGTAAACCTAGATGAATCATTAACTATAGTTAAAAAATACCTAGAATCTTCAACATAAGGGGTGTTGAAGGGACCCCAAATATCAAGGTGCAAAAGGTCAAAAGGTGAAGCCGAAGAGTTTGGGATTCAAAATAAAAGGGATCCATTTTTGTTTGGCAAGGGATATACTGAACAGTGATGGAGGGGAAGAGTAATCTTGCGAATTCATCTCGCGAAGAGCACCACAGGTGTAGTGAGGGAAGGGAAGGTAATCTTATAACTCATCCCACGAAGACTTTAGCTTGGCATAATAGCTATTCCTGAAGAATCATAGACAACACTTTTGCAAGAGAAGGCAACAGATCAATCAACAAGATCTGAGCATGGGCAACGGAGAAGGAATCATTATATGCAATTAAAAATTGAAGAACATGGTCCTACTCCCTTCGAGAATTCATTCCGCGAAGAGTACCATAAGTGCAGTGGGGGAGGGGAAGGTAATCTTGCAACTCATCCCACAAAAACTTGAGCTTGGCATAATATCCATTGATATCAAGGGAACCCTGACACAGAGAGGATATTTGTTGTTTTAATTGAAAAATTCGAGGACCATTCACCTGAGAATATCTAGTTTTCAAATCGAACCAGACCTCATAAGCATTTGAAAAATACAATAGACTGTCAGCGATGTCTTTTGAAACAGAGTTCAACAGTCATGGATTTACCATGAAGTTACAGCGATTCCAAGAGGGAAATAAGAGATCATAAACAGAAGGTGATGTAAATAGGCATCCACAAAAGCAAATTTGTTCTTGGTTGTCAGGGCAAGGAGCATGGCACAATGCCATGAGTTAAAGTTATAACTGAAAAGAGAGTGAGCAACCAGAATCAAACTTGGGTGATCGCCACTCTGCAAAAAATAAAGACTAGAATAATCATACATGGAAGCAGAAGACCTAGATGAAGAATTAGTATAGGATGGACGATTAGTATTATTGCCACGAGCCATGGAAAAGGCCAAGGCTAAAAGAATAATATTGATACCATATTAGTTATAAAGAAGTAGAACTATAAAAAGGAAATTGAATATTCACATTTTCATTAATTGAGAAGAAGGTACAAAGAGACCCATTATATCACCAAAGGATGCTAACAACAAATACCAAAAGTGACACCACTAACAGAATCCACACACGCTCTAACACAATGCACACCATCACACATGTGGTAACAGAATAACAAACTACAACATAGAAATATAAAATGAAAAATATTTATATACTAATAAAATATGAGTTTGACGTTTGTATTATTTTTTTGATAACATAAAGGGGCATGGCCCCAAACAAATAGAAGAAAGAAAAAAATAAACAAACAAATCAAAAACAGCAACAAACCAGGGTCTATATCTCTGCAAGAGATAAAACCCTGAAGGTCTTGATCAAAAAACTGCACCAGCTGCGCAGGCATGATTCTATGATGTCGAAGACCAGAATCCTTTAGAAGAGCAGACTTTGCTAACCAGTCAGCACAAACATTTGCCTTCCTTGGGATAAGATTATAGGTTACCTCCCAGTTTTGTGATATGACTGCTTGTATCTTAGCCACTATACGCGGCTGACAAGCTGCATTGCGATCTGCAAGCATAGTGAAAACTTCAGCTGCATCAACTTCAAGTCCCACTTTCTTAAATCCCATCCTCCAAACTATTTGCAGCCCTACTAGAGTACCCCCACAGTTCTGCCATGATTGGGGAGCAAGCACCAATATGGTATTCAAAGCCTCCTAACCAGGAACCATCATCTGTTCTCAACAGTTCACCACACGCAGCTATCTGAGTCGATCCTGAAACTGCTCCGTCAACATTGATCTTCACCCAGTTACGTCTTGGTGGATTCCATCGAAACTGACGATTTGCATGGTTGCTGTTAGCAGCCGCATTCTTCCCGCGCCTACAGCTTTCCAACTCCTCAATATACATCCGAATTAAATGTGAGACATTGAGAGGATACCTGAAAGATGTATCATGGACATTTTTATTTCGCCAACCCCATAAGAACTAGCAGGAAACAAAAAACCAATCACGCCATTCATCTGTGGTCCCGTGGTGTCAGGAATTATTGATATTATTTTCAATCCAATCCCTGAGATCCAAGTTGTAGAGCGTAGCTCTGTGATTAGATGCCACCAATACATCCCAGACTTCCTTAGCATGCTTGCAGTCGCGCAATACATGTAAATTAGTTTCCACCTCCCCTGGACAACTCATGCAATGATTAGAATCACCACTCCATCTAGCTGATTTGTCTTTGGTAAGGAGACAACATTTTAGCATGTTTGTCATTTTAAATGACATAAGTTATGTCATTTTAGGAGATAGATAGAAACTAGGAATTAAAATCATGGGAAGAAAGTGAGTGATTTTTTTAATTTAAATTTTAAATAAAAAATATTATTTTGTGTCTAACTCTGATCAACTCTTGGCCTCATATGCTTAGTGGGTCTAGAATTATTATTGGAGATGGCAACAAAACCTCCTTTTGGAAAGACCCTTGGATTCCAGATTTCCAAGCTCTCTCAGAGTTAGCAACTGTTGTCATCGATCCCGATGTGTTGGAGTGGAAAGTATCAGATGCTGTCTCTAGTACTGGTTGTTGGGATTGGCATAAATTTCAGCACCTGTTGCCCCAACTTGCTCTCCAGAGAATTGCTGGAATATCCCCTCCTTCCTTGTGTAATGGCCAGGATCGTGTTTCTTGGGCGAGTTCTAATGATGGAAAGTTTTCCATTAGCACTGCTTACCACCTTCTCACTGGTAGTTCCCCCATGAATCCAACTAGGAACTGAGATTTCATCTGGAGCTGGAAAGGCCCGGAAAGAATCAAAAAATTTCTCTGGCTCCTCAAAGGAGAAAACTTGCTGACTAACCAGAGACGTGTTCTTAGACACATGTCTGAAATTGATACTTGTCCTAGATGCCTTCAAGAGAGTGAAAGTTGCCTCCACTTGGTTAGGGATTGCTCTTGGTCCAAAGAGGTTTGGAAATCTCTCATCCATCCTTGCAATTGGTCTCACTTCTTCTCCCTTAACTTCTCTGATTGGCTCTTTCACAATTTGTCTCTCTCCCCTCCCCTGCTTATGGATCAAAATTGGCCCCTTCTATTTGGAGTTGTCTGCTGGAAACTTTGGGCAGGCAGAAATGAATTGGTTTTTGATAACACCCATCCTGCCGTGGAGACTCTTGTTAGGAGTGCTCTGAGTCTCAAGCTAAACTTTCTGGAGGCTCAAAAGCTTCTCTGCAAAGCTGGTTTGCATCCTAAACCCAGGGAGCAGGTTCTCATTTATTGGAAATTCCCTGAATTTGGCTGGATTAAAGTGAACACTGACGGCTTCAACTGCAGTGGTGGTGCTCGAACAGGCTGTGAAGGTGTTTTGCGAGATGCTTCTGGGAACTGGATTAGGGGCTTTTCTAAAAATCTTGGACTTGGTACTTCGACCATGGCTGAGCTATGGGGTATACTTATTGGTTTGGATCTGGCCTGGAATCTTGGATACAGGAAAATCCACTTGGAGGGTGACTCAGAAGCTGCCCAGAAGTTAATTAAGGATGGTTGCCCCCTATCATCCTCTCTCCAATCTAGTGTTGCAGATTCATTCCCTCCTTCATCGGAATTGGGAAATCAAAATTACTCTCACATATAGAGAAGACAATAGTGTGGCTGATTGGTTTGCTGGCCAAGCTCATCTCCATAGTTGGGATACTATGATTTTCAACACCCCTCCTTCAGATTGTCTGCAGAAGTTGCAGAATGACTTTCAGGCCATCTCTTGGCCTAGAAACATAGCAATTAGCTAGTTTTGTTTTTTGTTGTTTTTACTTCCCTGTATCTCCAAAAAAAAAAAATGACAAACATCAAACTCGTATAATATTATAAAAGGAGCAGAGTTATATTTATAAACTTTTACAATTATACTATATACTACAAGTAGTATATATTGTTTGAATATGTATTATCCGTAATACATATTATAATTAGTAAAAATTTATAAAAAAAATTTGTAATTAGAACACATCTTTATAAAAAAAATAAAAAATGTTAGGTTTAGATTTTAGAAGACCAAATTCACTCCAGGACAATGTACTGCCGGCATGGAACGACCCTTGCCCTCTTGTTTTTTTGCAATCAATGTACCCGACCCTGACCCACACGTTACCCCTAAGCTATTCAAACTTTTTTCTTTTATCTTTCTGTATAAAAAGCTATTTAAACTTTGAAAGAGCCAAAAGCAAAATATTTAAAAAAGTAATTAAGAGGCGCGTCCCGTTGACGCTTCAATTATATAACTTGGCAAATTGCAAAAACAGGCGCTCTTCGTGCCACTCTCATGTCATATCATATCATTTATCTGAAGCGCCAAGACGCAAACAACCCTTGGCCGTTAGTTACAGGGTCTCTTTCAAATAAATATCAATGTCAATCAAACTTTATTTTTTTATTTTTTTATTTTCTCATTTTCTGTTTAAAATATTACAAGTCCAAGGTAGATAAATCCAATGCTGCACTCCATCGAGAGTCTCCCTTTGCTCTCCCTCGCCGTTGATGGTGGTTGCTGCCGGCACGCTCGCCGTGTATGGACGGCGGCGATCCTGCCATGTCCGATAAGGAGGATGAGGAGGACGCCGCGGCGGACATTCTGTCGCGAGTTCGACTCGTTGATGCTCCTGTACTCTTGTTCGTTTGCTTCCACAAGGCTCTGCGCTCCGAACTTGACCAGCTTCGTGACCTGGCGGAAACGGCGTCGTTGGAGGATGAGACACGCCGTTGCCGAGAATTAATCCTTAAGCTTCGACGAAGATTCGAGTTTCTGAAACTAGCTCTCAAGTATCATTGCGCTGCGGAAGACGAGGTCAGTTCCATTCTTTTATCTAGAGGTTGTTTAGTTACCTAAGAAAATCGGAGGAAAAAAAAGTAGAAGAAAGAAATGTTACTTATGAAAGTTACCAAACAAAGGATCAAGAATTTGGTTCGAATCATGCTTAATGCTATTGTTTGAGCTAGCGTGGTGTATCCAAGGTTCTTTACACAGACTATAGATAACTATAACTTGAAAACTTTTTCGCCAGGTTATTTTTCTTGCACTGGATATAC
This sequence comes from Gastrolobium villosum, assembly GCA_032173675.1. NCBI lineage: Eukaryota > Viridiplantae > Streptophyta > Magnoliopsida > Fabales > Fabaceae > Gastrolobium > Gastrolobium villosum. The sequence goes on from JAVKPL010004231.1 coordinate 175,254, forward strand.
ATGTGAAAAATGTGGTAGGTACATTTTCCCTAGAACATAACAGCACCAATGACCTCTTCGATTCTATCTTTAACATCTTGGATAAGTTGATGGATCCTGGTGGTGAGAATATTTCCAAGCTGTTCCAAGAACTTGTGTTCTGCATTGGCATCTTGCAAAACTCCATTTACCAACATATGCTGAAAGAAGAAGAGCAGGTAGAATATTGCTATTATTTTCATCCATCAAAACTTACTCTGTTTACACATGTTCTTTCCTCATTTCATTTTACGGACATAATCCATTCATGTGATTGCTCTGTCTTCCTGACTTTGCACTTGTTTTAACCTATTTTGTGAGATAAACATGGTTCATTAAATGCAGTTTAAAATTTATTTGTTGACATGAACATTGAACATTGTATTTAAGAATTTTATATTTTGTTTTGTATAAGATATTTTTATTCAATTACTCCGTTTTTCTTATGGGATATGGATCATGATGCTGAATGCGGCTGTTGTAATAGGATCTTACGCACTGACTATCTTGTAAGGAATGTGAGTGTCAAGTTTTGTTTGCTTGTTCAAAAAAAATAAAATAAAAAATCCACTGCCCTCAAGCCCTTTACTGCATTAGTGCAAAGGCTTCGAATTTAATAAAGTTGATCACTTATATTTGTTTAGAATGAATAGTCTTTGAAGTTGGTCTGGGAGGATTCTAGAGTGATCTAATGTCTTTTATTTGATGATAAAATGGAGAGTATTTGGGAGAAATTGCACGTATTGAGTGTACACAATATGATTTATTTACATTATGAATGGTTTAAGTACAGAAGCGAATACAGGGCTAACGACAGAGCTAATTAACATCTATTAATTACTATCATAACTATAATTGAATAATATTATAGTATGTGCTAGATAGGATAATAAATCTAGATTAGTGTACTAATGAATCTTGACCAGTATTCTAACAAACTCTATCAACTTGGAGCTTACTAAGCTCTCTACTTGTTATAAACAAACTTAAACCCCCCCACCCCACAAAATATATATACATATATATATATATATAGGGTAAAATGAAAAACAAAGAAAGAAAAAGAAAACCTTCAATTTTGGGTCATGTGCAATTTACCCCCTCAGTTTTAAATAAGGGGTGAAACTTTTTAATCTTTACCAAGTGTGCGAAAAAATCTCCCCAAATGTGACTAATGGATAAAAAACCTCTTAAACTTTAAGAATGGATAAAAAAAATGTAGGGGTGGTGATTCGTATTAGCGAGTCATGTTTGTTTTCATGTCAAAACTTTTGACGTGAACATGGGTTGACACAATATGAATATAATAAATAAAAGTGAGCTAAATATGTAACTATGTAATTGAAAGTCAGTTTTGAGTTTACGGGTTGAGATGACACAATATGATTTTTTTCATGTCATTTTTCATTAACTCGAACACAACACAAAAATGAATATCAGTTGACCCAAATACCAAAATTTTGTTGTCGTTTGAGACGTACTAACGAGTTCGATTACAAATTGGCACCGCTAAAATAATCCGTTCTTTCTTTACTGAATGTGCAATAAATAACCTATGTCCAACTGGCGTTAATCATACTAACAAAAATGGCCATATGGGTGTCAATTAGGACTTATTATTTGCCTTGGTTTACCTTTCTCTTATATGCCTGGTTAAAATTCAATTCCAGCAATTAATTGCTTGGACATCTCACTAGGAAATGTATGATGGGGTAAAAAGAGAAAACAAGCAATGCTTAGAAATGGCATTTTTCGACCTACATCTTTAATTTTGATACCATATTCTCTAATGTATATATCTTTTCATGAGCATGTATTTCTATATTCATGAATCCTAATAGTCGCACGCTCATAATCAAATTTGTTCACTCCTGCAGGTTTTCCCTCTGTTGATGCAGAAATTATCTACTAAAGAGCAGGCCTCACTTGTGTGGCAATTCATGTGTAGTGTTCCTATAATATTGCTGGAGGAAGTTTTGCCATGGATGGTATCCTTCCTTTCTGCAGACAAAAAAGTGGAAGTTACCCAGTGTTTAAATGAAATTGCGCCAATGGAAAAAGCACTACAAGAGGTAGGCCATAGTTCGGTATTTTATCTATTTTTATAAACTTCCTGCCTTTGTACTAATCCAGATATCATTGTGAAGGTTTTGGTTTCTTGGCTTGGAAGCAACAAGCAAACCTTCACTGAGACCTATTTTCAGAGTGAAGAAGTTCAAGGTGCTGATGAATTCCTACATGTAGAAAGATCACTTGGGTTGAGTTCTTGTAATAGGAACTCCGAAGAAATTTCAAGTTGGATGAAAGTGAATAGCCAAGAAATAGAAGATGAGGTCAATCAGGTTAATGTTCTTCATCTTTGGCATGATGCCATCGAGAAAGATTTGAAAGAAATTCTGAATGAACTTTATCTATTAAGAAAATCCAGCTGTTTTCAGAATTTAGACTCAATGCTTATCCAACTAAAATTCTTTGCTGACGTCCTCATCTTCTACAGGTAATGCTTCTGAAATTTCTACATATATGTATATTGATGTGTGGAATCTGACTAATTTGTTTTAAATACGTCTTTTGTTGCTTAAATTTTTTAGGGATATGTTCGTGGATAGTTTAAGAGATAAGCATTATAATAGTTGGTTGTTTTATTTAGTAGATAACAACTGGTCTCCGAAACCCTAATTGGCCGTCTATTTAAACCTTCTTTATGTCAAATAAAAAATCATCATATAAGAAATAGTTCTTGCATTTGTGTGCTTGAGGCAGAGTTTCCTCAATATAGCTTAACTTCTTTTTTGATCAAAATAGGCCATGTATGTGTCAAAGTTCCTGAAGGTCAATCCTTCACTTCTATCTAACATACTTATTATTGTTCTTCTGAACTGTCTGATTTCTGAATATTACTTTATGATTACAGCAATGCTCAGAAGAAATTCTTTCATCCTGTAATGAATAAACTTGCTAATGGCTGGTTGTCCAAGTCTGTCGAACAATTTCTTGGTGGAAGTCATATTGAAGATATACAGCAGTTGCTATTTTATAACTCAGAAAGTGGAATGCCTTTGAGTAAATTCGTAGAGGAGCTTTGCAGAAAACTTGAATCATTTGTATCAGGAGTCAACAAACAATTTGCTTTTCAAGAAATTGAGGTACACTGTTTAAATCACTATTTGTTTCTTTTACAAAGCAAGGCGGGGAACAGGAGAACAGCATATTAGTAATATATGATGGTGGTCCTTAACCTTTCAGTTTATCCTCAAATACAACAGTTTAATGAAATATCTGCATCTTGTGGCTTTGAAACTACTATTGTAAAAATATTATCATGATAAAAACGCAGCAATTAGATGAACTATCCACTTATGCAGACACATCTACTAATGATGTTCTCCATTGAATGAAATGTTTCTTACACTTCATCAACCCTGCGACGGTAATTATTCCGCTTCTGGAGCGCTCAGCCCTCTGTCAGAAAGAGATTAAGGGCACATTATGGCTAAGAAAATGAGTAAAATCTGTTTTTGCGTAGCTTTTATTCTCCAATGAACATCTACTTTTCATCTGTGAGTGAAGAGAAGAACAGGTGAGAGAAAGAACAAATCTCCATTTTTCTGAGAAAAGTTCATTTAATGGGCTATATGTTAATTCCATACTTGTCAACAAATTACACTTCCTCTATATAAGGCTGGTACATAATTTGAAATGTTTGTAATTGTGACACCCTTACTTTCTTATCAGGTATTTCCTGTCATTGGAAAGAACTGCAGAAATGGAATGCAAGAGAGACTTTTAAACTTGAGCCTGCATATGATGCCACTTGGGTTACTAAAATGTGTTATAACTTGGTTTTCAGTTCACTTGTCTGAAAAGGAATCCATGTCCATTCTCTATTGCATAAAGAAAGGAAATCATTTTGCCTGTAAAGCTTTTGCATCACTGTTACACGAGTGGTTCCGCATTGGTTATTTAGGTAAAACCTCCATTGAAAAATTCCGACAGGACTTGCAGCATATGTTCAAAAGCCGATGCTCTATTATACCTGAGCAAATGAAGGAAGCTCCAGGATTTTCTTTCTTAAATCCTAACAAGCAGCCTCATAAAATCTCTGGCAAGAGTTTGTCTTATTCATCATCTTCTGGATCCAACAATGTGAACAAGTATGAGACACCATACTCCACAGGGATAAATCTGCATATATTTTTCCCTGCCACAGTTGTGAAGTTGCATCAGCATCCTAGATTTCATGCAGCAAATAGTTGTTCTAATTCCTTTCTTGACGATCCAAAACCAATTGACCTAATATTTTTCTTTCACAAGGCTATCAAGAAAGATTTGGATTACCTAGTTCTTGGCTCAGCTCAGTTAGAAGAAAATGATAAGTTGCTTGTGGACTTCCACAAACGATTCCGTCTTGTATGTTTTCTTCATCAAATACATAGGGATGCAGAGGATGAGATAGCTTTTCCTGCCTTGGAGGCAAGGGGTAAACTTAAAAACATTAGCCTTTCCTACACCTTTGATCACAAGCATGAAGTTGAGCACTTCAGTAACATATCTCGCATCCTTGATGAGATGTCTGAATTACATCTTTCAGTTTCTACTATTGATTCAGAGATAAGGGAGAAGAGAATGCCAAGGCATCATCATTTATGCAGGAATCTGCAAGAAATGTGCAAATCAATGCATAATTTTCTTTTTGATCACATAAACCGTGAAGAAATAGAAATTTGGCCAACAATTAGAGAATTCTTCTCAAATCAGGAGCAGGGGAAGATCATAGGATGCATGCTTGGAAGAATAAGAGCAGAAATATTACAAGATATGATACCTTGGCTAATGGCATCTTTAACACTGGAAGAACAGCAGGTTTTAATGTTCTTATGGTCCATGGCTACTAAACATACAATGTTTGATGAATGGTTAGGTGAATGGTGGGATGGGTATAGTATAGCTAAGGCAACAGAGGGATCAAATGATGCCCCTCCACAAACTATTGAACCACTGGAGATTATATCCAAATATTTATCTGAAGAAGTTCTTAATGAATTACAAGAAGAATCCTCTGCCAATAAAAGCATAAATTCTTTCAAGAAGGATCATATTGGTGGTGATGTTGTGTCATCTAACTCCAATTTTGATGACAAAGTTAAGGTTCATATTGCAGAAGAAAATAATAATCAATGTTCAAAAAGCACAAATCAATTTCATGATAATAACAGACATGCTTGCAATGAAGTAACAGATGTCACAGATCCAATCAACAATGGTCAATCTTTTCAATTTTGTGATAAGTCTGGGCATTATGATCGACTTCTGAAACTGAGTCAAGATGATCTGGAGAGGGCAATAAGAAGGGTATCCCGTGACTCTTGCTTGGATCCTCAAAAGAAGTCATACATAATACAGAACCTACTAATGAGGTTGGTCTTACTTGTGGTTTTTTTAGTAGTTTTTGTTATAGATGCAGTATAAAAAACCATTTATGTGTCTTCACCTAACAACTTAAGCTTGTAAGGAAGTTGGCTCATGATAGGATATCAAAGCTTTTATTATGACCAACCATTCGTATGCTTTCACTTTACAACTTAAGCATTTGGGGAAATTGATTCATGGCAATTTTGTTTTATCTCCCCAAAATTTAGAGTAACAACTTAAGAATATGTTAGAGAACTATAAAAACCATTAATGTAGCCTCACCCAACAGCTTAAACTTTTGGGTTGAATTGGTTCTTTACATGGTATCAGAGCCTCGATGTCACGGGTTCGATCCTTACCGCCCCTATTTAGTTAATAATTAATTAAGTCTCGTGGAGTTTCTATGCATTGTCCACCCTTCAAACCCAGTGGGCTCTCGTGTGAGGGGACGTGTTAGATAAGTATAAAAACCATTAATGTAGCTCTACCTTTTGGATTGAATTGGTTCTTTACAGAATATTGGCTAGTTGGTTTTACAAGTCAGTTTTAGTGTCAATAAACAATACGGTTGCTATGATACTTGGACAGTTTTAGTGTTTGGATTAGCTTAATTTACTTCTTAAAAAAGCTTATAATCAAAATGCTGAGTTTTTGACTGAATTTTTTACTGTAAAATAAGTTAATTTCAACATACAATAATGGCAAGGTTATGGACTCATGCTTGATTTTCCATACCATTATTATTATTATTATTATTATTATTATTATTTTGAAGGCAGTAAACTTTGCCACACCTTGAGAATCAAATGTATGCTTTGCTTAGATGAATGCCTATGAATTGTAAGTAAGATATTGCAGCATGCATTAGAGAATATTGATATGCATATTCAACAGAAGTTAGCATAAAATTTTTAAGCAGATGGTGTATCCCAGCGTAACTAAATATACTTTTGGTTCTAGAGCTAATTGAAATATGTTGAGGAAGCTTAATTGCAACTTTCAGTAATCTATTCCAAGCCTATGATAGCCTCACACTTGTAGAGTTAACATTACTTTCCACATAATTTCAGCCGTTGGATTATTAGACAGAAGATCTCTTCTACAGAAGTCTATATCAAAAGCGATGGACAGGAATTTCCTGGGAAGCATCCATCTTACAGGGACCCTCACAATCTAATCCATGGTTGCAAACACTACAAGAGAAACTCTAAGCTTTTTGCTCCCTGTTGCAACCAACTTCATACTTGCGTACATTGCCATAATGAGGTATCAGATCATTCAATTGACAGGTAAGAATAGTTTATGCTCAGTCTCTGTTTTATTTTTTGAATTGAGGAGTTCTATTTTCCCTAATTTTTCTTTGATCAATTTCCTAAATATATGTAGGAAATCTATTACAAAGATGATGTGCATGAAGTGCTTGATAATTCAACCAATCAGTGCCACATGCTCAACAGTTTCTTGCTGTAATTTATCCATGGCGAAATATTACTGCAGGATCTGCAAATTATTTGATGATGAAAGGTAAGGTTGCTTAATTGGTCTCTTTATATACTTTAACTCTGTTTTAGTGAAGCATACATGTTTTATTTACTTGCAATCCCACAGTGGATTTTGAAAAATACACATCCGATAAAACATTTGTTGAAAGAGAGAAATTTGGTGTCCAGGCTTGCACAGTTATCTCTTATTTATGGTATGAATACCATAAATTAAGGAGATAATTAGAGTCAATCAAGGAGCTAATATCTAGCTAATTGACAGAAATAAAATAAATGCAGTTGACTAAATACTTATATTCTAACAATGTTATTCATTGTTGTAACTAAAAATGATTTGGATTTCCACTGGCGCCAACAGACTAACCTATATATATTTATATAGACCCCTCCTAATTTTCTTAACTAGTATTTAACTTAAGTTTCTCATTACTTTTGGAATACAATAACAAGATGTTGATCAATTACCTAAGCGTCATTAAATTATACGCAATCAGTCAGCATATATGTGTCTGTAACACAGAGAAGTTCATTGACTCAATTTACGTATGCAATAATGTTGTGTGTTGTTTAAGTCTTCCGAGTAAGTTGGCATTTCAATTAAGATGGGGTTGAGAAGCACTGAGATGACTGCATCACCAAAACATTATTGGGGAACGACATTTGATATAGTTGTACAAATGTGGGACTGTTTGGTGAGTGGAAACTGATAAGTTGACACTTCTATATGTTATGGGTAAATTTGTTTGTGGGAGGCCCTTGGGCCAGTGGATAGTAGCTAGTCCCTAAAAGTGTGATGTAAATGGCATATTAACGTTCCCCATATCTATGGAAAGCAGGTTTTAGAAACTTATGGTAGGATGACCTTTTTACCAATATTTCATGAATATGATAATGATAGTATTAATGGGGCTTCTTCACTATATTTCTACTTCTCTCTTAATTAATGAAAATGATGAAGTACAGGGAGGTCATGCTTGTCACGTTATCTAGCTATTGTGTTATCTTTATGCTAAGCTTTCAAATTTTGTTACTGCAGTTCTTTGTTTATCATTTAAACAAAATCCTATGAGTGCTAAACCTCTTACTTTTGAAATGTTCAACAGGGAAATTTACCACTGTCCCTATTGTAACCTGTGTCGAGTTGGAAAGGGTTTGGGCGTGGACTACTTTCACTGTATGAGTTGCAATGCTTGTATGTCTCGTTCTCTTATGGTCCATACATGCAGGGAGAAATCTTTAGAGGATAACTGTCCAATTTGTCATGAATATATCTTCACATCCTGCTCTCCGGTAAAAGCCCTCCTGTGTGGTCATGTGATGCACTCAACATGTTTTCAGGTACTTCCTTGTGTTTCCCCCCCAAAAACATGCATCAAATACACAGACAAATTTATTAGCATTTGTGATGGTATTTCCAGGAATATACATGCTTTAACTATACCTGCCCAATATGTAGCAAGTCACTTGGAGACATGCAGGTCAGTTATTAATTATTTATATTATTAAATATCCTGTATTACGATATCTTGTTCACATCGCTCCGAATGCATTTTACCACGGAATATCACAACACTTAGTTGCATGTGCTGAAGAGTTACTAGAAGCTTTTTTGTCCTCTGATGATTATAAGCATTTCTGATTTAAGGGAATATTAAGTTACATTATTTGAAACGAAACCATGTCACTGACAGATTTACCAAAGCTGATGAGCTTGCTTTAGGTTTTGCTAGTTACTACACATTAGTTGCATCATAGTTGTAACTTTAAGCTGGGAATATTAGAATCTGTGAAGGACTTTGAAAATACTGTCACAGGTATTTGTACAAAAAATACTTAACCGACTAGTATAATAGTTTGAAAATGGCTTCAAGGCTTCTCTGGTTTGAATGTCTGTTTTTAGGGTCCCAAAAAATGAATTTCTACAGGGACAATAATTCATTGAGGACTGGGGTTTTGATAGCGTAGATGATCCTTTTATCTAGAGCTGAGAAAATGAGTCAGCCCGTCTCATTAGGCCCTAACCCATACGGGTTGGGGTCAAAAAACCCATAGGGCCAAATGGCCCACAATAATAAAGGCTTGCATGGGCCAAAAGTCCTATGAGTTAGGGATAGCCTGTTTGAATTAGCTGAATTGCTAAGTTGGATTTTGACTTTTATTATCAGTACTCCATTTATCTTTGAGGTATCATCATCTCTATAAAACCATCAAATGCCTTGCAGGTATATTTTAGTATGTTAGATACGTTATTGGCTGAAGAGAAAATTTCTGATGAGCTTTCAGGTCAAACTCAGGTTTGTGAGCTATTTTTCTTATTCAGTCTCATAAGTTTTGTATGGTTTTCCAAAATGTAGACCCTGATTGACCCTGCAAAAGTTGCAGATCATATTATGTAATGACTGTGAAAAGAAAGGAACAGCCCCCTTCCACTGGCTTTACCGCAAATGCCCTTCCTGTGGCTCATACAACACCCGAGTTCTATAATTCTTCCATCGTGAGGCATAAAAAGTTGCTTCTCCTTTGTATTCAAAATTAGGTTGTATTTTATTATTTAATGCTTATCTATATGGCTTATGCGAAAATAATCATTCTAATGTAAAAATAGTTATCTTGTTGGCTTGTTGCCACATTTAATTAATTTGAATTCCTCTTTTTCTGTGCAAAATATTAAGAATCATAGTTGCGTCTTCAGTCTAAAAACCAAGAAATGCTATTCATGACAACTTTCTACTAGTAGATATTTGTCGTTTACTTTGTTTTAGTGCTCTGCTGACTCGTTAAATGCATGCAACAGATTGTGGATTAGGCCATAATTTTTCTCTCTTTCCTTTTTTATCCCTATTATTTTCCCACTTTTCTCATTTTACCCTCCTTTTTACACTAAGGAACCACCTAAAAATGGTGGTCCCGGATCACTTAAAATAACCTCGTGGATTAGGCCATAATTTTTCCTTCTACTCATCGGAGTTCTGAATACTTCTGCGAATTGATTTTGTTCTATCTTTTAATGATGCCAAGAAGGATGAAAAGTTATCAGATATACTGCAAAACTAGATGAATATGGATGAGCTTAGAATTCATAAATTAATTAATTTTTTACATATCTGAATTGAGCAGAAGAGTTTGACCACAACCAAAGTGACTAAGAAAAGTATATCTTCCTGTGTGGTCTTAAGTCTTAACTGACAACTCCAGAGATTAATAGAAAAACAATATGTCCAATACAAAGTGACACTAGAGACTGGTAGAAAGAAAGTAATGCATTTTCAATATTTTTATTTTTTTCAAAATGATCTAAATGACTTTCCTGAATACCTGGTTTTTGATTAAAAAAATAAATCATTTTATGAAGGAAAAAATAGGAAAAGTTGTATGCTGATTATCTCTATTTTAAATAATGAATTTGATTAGAAATAGAGGTTGCATTGATGAAACAAACACTTCCAAAAAGGAAAGTAAACTTGGCAGTTTTTGGATACTTTTTTTGTTCTGTTATGGATATGAAAAACGGAAACTTAAAGTAGGGGGCGAGTCTTTAATTGGACATGAAAGTGAGTGGTTAAGGCATGTGAACACAAACTTAGTTGAGCCAAGTTTGTGTCAGTATACATCATTCTTAGTTTATCAGTAATCAACAAATAATTCTTCCCTCGATTTACTTTTTTGGAGGGTAGAGAAAGGGAAACAGGAACTTGTTACACAACTAAAACAAAATCTTAAGTATCAGGCATATTCTTCCCCCTGCGCCTAACCTAAGAAGAAAATTTGACGAGTAATAATGATCCTTATTTTGCTGTAAATGTATGTGAATTTCAATTCTAAAAGTTTTGCTAAACTAATTCCAATGAGGTTCAGTGCACCAAAAAAAACAAAACTTCAGTGCAACCGATGCATTGAAGTTCAGTGCATCGGTAGTTCATTTATCCTAGGATATGTAGGTGGATCCTGTGATTTTAAAAATTTGCGCAGAATCCGCTTACGTATCTTAAGAAGATTTTTCCCACCAAAAGAGATGATATGCTTTGCATATTTCGACAAGAAATCAAGATGTATAATCTCTTCGCAAGCATCAAACAGGATGGTAGCATTTTCCTAATATTAAAATTGAAGATTGTTCATTGTTCATCAGTGCGTAAAATCAATAAAATGGCAATTCTAAAAGCTGATAATACACTGGGATTGGCAACACTATGCTACTGAAAATCTGTTCTTGTGCTTCATAATCACTTGCTAGTAAAATATGACCAATGAGATTTGATCTTTATATATAGAGTTAAAAAATTGTACATTAAAATAGGCAGGCAATGAACCTCTAATTTTACAATTCATGGTGGGATAGTTTCAAGCACATTGAGGTTTCTCTAGAAGAGATCTTCAAGTTTTGCTTAATTATGAATTATGGAAAGGTAAAATTATTGATGTAAGTAGATTTTAATATCAACCAAGCTCCCCACCCCTACCCCTCCGGGGCTTGTGTTTCGGGATGCATATTTATTGTGTAATGGTTCTTAATACTTTGACTTAAATAAACTTTCTGCACTTATGATAAAAACAGAGTGGGGTTTCTACACTTTGACTTGAATGTGAGTGACAGAAGAATGGTCAACTTATTCAAGTGGAAATCCTAAAACTCTTGCACTCTTTATTGCTAGTTGATTCTACTTGTATAGTAGAATCAATGGTTAATAAAGGGTGTAAGACTTTTTAAACTTACACAAAATATATATATATATATATATATATAAGAAAAAATGAAATAAAGTGTTTGGACGGTGGACAAGATTAAGAGTGTAACTTACACTAGTGTAAAATGATCCTAACCCATATATAAATATATATTTATATATATATATATATATATATATATATATATATATATATATAAAAATATTACAATGGTGTGCTCCCAGGAGAACAAAGTTATAATTTTACTGTAATCGTGTTCTCGCGGGAGAACATATTTGCACTGGACCGATTTTTAACATCCAGTATATATATATATATATATATATATATATATATATATATATATATATATATATAGTATCGGTATCATTTTATACTGGTGTAAGTTACATTTTCAATCTTGTTCGTTGATTTTATTTATATCTATCGATTCTAATTTATTAGCTACCCCCCTCTCTCTTTGATCTCTCTTGTTAGATACAAGCAAGTCAATAAATCAAAGATTTGGTGTAAGACATTTTATTTTTACACAGGTGTTAACTTGCCCTATATATATATATATATATACATACATACATATATATATATATATATATATATATATATATATATATATACATATATATATATCCTGTTATTGTTATCATTCTTTCTAAGAGTGGCTGCTTGCATCAGAAGGAAAGATATGAAGTTGCTTCCAAATTTTTATGGAATTATATTAGGCTGCTGTACAGTATAAAATGGGCTAGCAGCTGAGAATAGTCATACATTTAGCATAGACTGATGCAAATATCCAGTCTTGATATTATTCTTTGCCTTCACATAACCAATGCAAGTTGATAGATAACGGAAAGTATTGATTCTATTTAAAATTTTGACAAGTCAAGAATAGGGAACTCAATAATCAAAAGCTTACCAAGAATAAAAGAATACAAAAAAGGAAAGGAAACAGGAAACCTAGTACATCTTTTTTTTTTTTGTTGAGGGAAAGGGGCAGCTCACCGATCAGCTGACACTAGGCTGAAGCATGCGGCAGCACTCTTCAATTCATTCTCAGAAACATGCTCAGTGCACTTTGTCGTATCTTTCAGTGATTCTTCTGAACTGCAGGCAAATGTACAATATCAAATATGAGCATTTTCATTTTATTGAAGATTGATCATAATATGCAAACAATTCAATTGCCCACCATACATTCTGTTCTGGACCCATATAATGGGCCCCTTCTAGCTATGCGAAATGGGCTCTACCATAACGCGGAGTGATCTGCCTGCTACGATGGTTGTCTCCACCGTAGACATCTATGAAGCACCGATATTTCGATTTTTTTTTCCAACGTATCAGATACGCGTATCGGAAACGTATTATATCATATCGACGAATTAACGGTCATATCGAGAACGTATTGTGAACGTATCGAAAACGCCGTGTTGGAGTCTGTGCTTCATAGGTAGACACCAATAAACCACATATCCTACAGTTGATCCTCCGGGATCAAACACATTCCTCTTATGTAATTTATGCACTAAGCTCTCAATCTTATTTGATAACAATTAAACCTAGTTGTTTTGTTTTACTGTCTCATTAATAGTTATGTCAAAAGTGATCAATCTCTACCTTGACTCATAAGCCTCCTTGGAATAAATGTAAGATTGTCTATCATCAATTGTATCAAAAAATGGATGCATCTCATCATAATCTTCAACAACTTCTTGTTGAATGGCTAGTGGCTGTGAGGCAACCAACTGAGTTGGCATGCCAATGGAATTGCTATTGTTATTTGCATAGGGGTGCTGAAGCCACAAAGGGTTTGTGGCGTTATCCTTGGAATCCATGTACAAGGGGTTATAATCAACACTGTTGCTGTTGGAGTATGAATGTTGCTGAGATAGAGACAAAGCAGCAACTGTGTTGTTGTAAGTCTGTGGTTGTACTTGTGGAGTATGATTAAAGAGTGGGAGGGCATTGGCATTATTAGTCCTTGGTGCCATTCCCAATTCTAATTGTGAAGTGATATCATCAGGAATTGAAGTGACTTGATGGTGATGGTGTTGTCTGAACATTTCAAGCTGTTGATAAACAGCATGAAGCTCTTCCTCAACCAACCATATTTGGTATTGTAGCCTGCAGATTTCCTCCCAACAGCCATGAACAGGATACTTATCTCTATAATTAGCTTGAATAATGATAGAGTCCATAGCTATTTTCTTCTGTGTAGGCTCCAAGATCTTTAATAACTTTGTGATGTTGCTCACTCCAAATAGCTTGTGGACATTTTGAAAAATCTTGGGTTGGTCTGCAGGGAAGTATGGAGCAAGAAGGCATTCAGGAGTGCACTTTCTTCTCTGGTATTTGCATGCTGCACATGCCTGTGTTGTTCCACCCTTAAGGGTCATATTTCCACCACCTTATCAGATGCTGGAACCCTTTTGAGAAAAGAGAAAACTTAACTTTTTCTTCCACAATCATAAATAAACTTTTGGTAAAAGGAAGCAGTCAGAGGAGAGAGAGAGAGAGAGAGAGAGAGGGTAGAGAAAGAGAAGATTGTTATTTATTTGTTAGCACTGAAAAGGGTTGCATTTTTTGATCTATGCGGATCTTCTGGTGGGTATGGAAAGACTGAGTAAAACAAAGAGAGTTGCCAACTGTACGGAGCTTGTTCTTTCAAGAGTGATACCGTTAGGGACACGTGTGTTTAGAATGTCGGGAAATCCTGAGTTTTGGGGTTACCATATGGTGGTCATAGGCTCATAGCTATTTTTATTATTTTATTTTTTTGTGAGATGTGGTTCTTCTTTCAGTAGTGCTCCTATTTCCATTTTGGGAAGGTGATTGTGTCATACCTAGGATGAGTTCATGCCTTAGTTAAGTTATCCTCATAATACTCTTTATACAATAATAACAAAGGCTTTTAATTGAACGTAGATAATTTATTTACATTTGTTTCCAGAATGACGTTGTTTTTAGTTTTCTGCCTAAGTATGTCAGTCGTACTATGATTTCCATCCCAAAATTACATTATTTTGGACTCATATAAATAAATTATCTACGTTCATTATAGAAAAAGCGAACCTAATAACAAAAAGGTTACAAATTGCACCATGTTTCACGTAATAACTGATACGACACCAATCAATTTGGTATTATATTTCAGGTCCATGATTTCATTCTCTATCAAAGTTTTAAGCTTTGAAAGTTGTATGGCAATAAAGATAACTCATTCCTAGTGTCACTAGATTTCGCCAAAATCTTAAAAAATTTGTCCTACCTATGTCACAGGACAGATATCTATCAAATTTTTGTTTTATTTTAATTTAAGATATCGCACCACTGCTATTATTCATTAGTCTATTCTTTCTTTCTTTTTCTTTTCCTTTTTTTTTGGTAGATTAAGTTAACTAAAATAGTGATTTATTAAAATTCACTATTATGATTAATTTTATAGTTTTAATCTGAACCTACATGGACAAAACGAATGGCGGTAGCAATCAGGAGTGAATCTCGGATAAAGTCTGCAGATGAATATGAATTTCAATGCGACAAACTTCGTAATAATATTGGGAAATAATTTTCTTATCTCATAAAAAAATACTTATCTTATGTGATAGAAACAAGAATATAAGTGGGACCTATAAGTAAGAGAAGAGATGAAAAAAAGAAATGAGATCCACCTAACTTTTATGTGTGTAGAAAATTTAGTTATATTATGTAAAAGGAAATAAATATAACCCAACAATAAAACAACTAAAATTTAATGACAATTTTTAAAATTCTAAAAAGTTTGGCCCCTTAATAATAACATACTGGTCAAAATGATATTAGCAAATTCGTAGTAACAATGATGATAATTTTTTTATCATTTAAAAAACTCCTTTAGTCTGTTTAGTGACAGTAAGAAATTTAATCATTAGCCAAAAAAATACTAATCAATGACCATTTTGTATGTGTAACAGGATCATTTTACACCCATATAAATTACACTCTCATTTTTTATCATTAATTCTATTTATATATAACAATTTAAATTTATTAGATATTTGAGCCATTAAATTCAAACAAATCAATGATTAAAATTTAGTATAAACTTTCTTATTCTTACACCGGTATAAGAATATCTTCTCCCTTTTATGTATATACGAAATTAAATTTTATGCGTAACAAACTGGTAAATAATGAGCCTAAAATAAGGAAAATATTAAAAATAGCATCTTGCAATATTTGTCATTCCATTAATAAGAAATTCTTACATATAAGTATTGCTTATCATAAGCACTTACATCAACAAATGACCCATACAACTCAACACATGACCTATTCATAATAAATTGTCTTTACACATTTGGATAATTTAAATACGTTAATAATAATTTGAATGGTTTATGCAAATTGTATCTAAGAATTTCATCTCATTCACTTCCACTATTCCAAACAAGGATATAGAAATTTTCCTCCACTCCACTAATCGACATCCAAACAACAGAGTAAGAACTCTCTCTTACCATTCCATTCTATATATTTCAAATAAAACATCCAGACACAGTCTCATTCTCAATAGTTCGATGAAAAATTTAAAAACACTATTAGTAAAATACTATCTTGATAGATGAAAGATAAAGAAAGCTCCCTCTTTTTTCTTTTTTTTTTTGATAAACAAGAAAGCTCCCTCTTAAATATAATATCATACAGCATAACAAAATGAAATGATCTTAATAAGCAATATAACGAACTGATTAAACTCCAAATAATTTGACTGGTAAAATAAAAATAGAAATTCTAAATGAAACTCAACCTACAACAAAGGCATGGCCTCCATGCAAAATATAAAAAGAACTATACCTAACAGAATGAAACGGAGAACATGAAAAGAGTAAAAACCTAGATGCTGAATTGCGCAATATTTTGCACTAATGTATATAGAATTATGAAGTATAATAATCCATCTCACTTGATGCTATTTCCAAAAAGTGTAGGACAAAATTGTGCCAAAACCTTTCAGCTTTTTCCTCGCTCAAAGCTACAGTTAATATCTGCAACTATAATTTGATTTAATTAGATAATTACCTTCACTACTACTAAACTTAAGGAGATCCTAGCTCTCCCCCACCCCAGTAACCAAAAAAATGTAAGGAAACAGTAAGAAAGTACAGTGATGTGGATCTAAAGGATGGAAGCCCCTCATTTTACAGCTACACAAGCCTGGCATGCAGCATGCTCCACCACAGGTATCATGAAAGGGAGAAAACTTGTCTCGTAGAGCAGTAAACGACACTCCTTTTTCAGCAGTAGTGGCAACAAGCTGACATTTTGACAAACCTAATCGCATGAAAGCTATACAGATCCTTTTTTTTTTTTTTGTGTTTTTTTTTTTTAGGGGGGGGAGGGGGAGGAGGGAAAATTCTTCGGCAACTGAAGAACAAACCTCGTATACATGCTGTGTTCCCGACAATAATGGGCAGTTATTTCCATCATAAAACAGCCTAGGATCTTCTCACATTGCTGGCCAACCTCAACAAGTGGTGGTTTTTCTAGCAATACCAAAACCTGCTTATTAGATGGATACAAGAAGTGAATCTGATACTCTCAAAACAAACCAATTGTGTTGAGCAATGCTCGGTACCAAACACCACTTTCCGGGCTCTTCTACGTCATCCAGTAACTCAAAATGTATTCGTCATCATTCTCCCCCATAAGAACCTGTAGTTCTTATTAAAACCTTGAATTGTATCACAAATTCTAAAATGCTATATTTCCAAACTGAGGTATGTATACCAAAACTTGTTGACATCACTGGAACTTTTGCAACTTTATGAGCCTAAACCGCTTGTGGGTTAAGCAGAAATGCAATGAGCATAAACAGGGCCACACTAGACACCAATTGTCTGCCAAACTATGTCAAACACCACATCCTTCAGTCCAGCAAATGATGTTATCAGTTCCACCAGAAATCTAATTTACAGCTTCAAAGAAAAGAACCTGAGGTTGTAGATGCCCTCTTTCACACATTGTGAGAACATCCGCCCATCCACCAATTATCTGGTCATTTAAGAAAAAATTTGAACACAGAAAGAGTGACAAAGAATATATTCATCTGTTCAAAGACTCAACTCACCTTGACAGTCTTGTCATCATACATAATCCATTGTTCATGGTCATGACTATAAGCAAAGCAATGATAATGCTGACCATAGTAGCAAACCTAAAATTTTAAATAACACACATTAGGAACATAAATAGTGCAGAAAAATTGGGATTGCACATCACCATTGAACCAGGTATTCATTTAAAATGTTTACGTAGAACTAACACTTTGGCATGAGATATGACTTCTTTTTTTCCATTCCAAGAGTAAAATGTTACTCAACCATTTAATAATGAAAATAAAAGAGAAGGGAGGGGGAATCTGAAGTTTTCACTCAGACTTTCAACTTCCTTTGTGGAAATTTTAGGTATATAAAGTTTCTTTTAAGTAGTAAACGAACTATTTCACTGACCACAGCAATCCTTTCAGGATTTGAATATGATGTATACAAAGAATAATTGGGGTGGGGAGGGAGGATGAATAGAGAAACACACAGGAAAGAAATATGGAGTGGTTAAAGCTGCTTCCAGCTCTCCCTCACCCTCACCCAAAATAAAATGTTCCTGCGAACGCCATATACTCAAATCTTCCATTTTAAAATGTGCCAAAAAAAGCAATATTCAACATGGAATTTTTTATTAGGAAATGTTTACATTGCATGTGTCCCTTCTCTAATAAAGCTAAATCCATCTCTTACAGGGGCAAAGAAAAAGTAATCAATATAAATATAGACATTCCTTGAACATTATCATTCAAATACATACCACCGAAACCAAGCTATGGGTGCTTTTAGGATCTAAACCCCGATACAGGACACTGATATCTATCTTGGTGCTCAGGGCGCCCAGAGTTGCTGTTATATCATCAGCACTCTCACATGTATTTTGCCAACCTAAAACTGTAAATACCAAACATGTAAAAGAAAGGCCAAAAAAAGCATACAAAAAGAAAAGTAAAGTCAACATTCCTCAAGCAGCAACTGAGGTACCTGTCATAAAAACATGGGGAGGAGTTGAAAGAAAGTGATGTATGTGATTGAGCTTGCCACAGCCACCAACTTCTAGATCACAAGCCAACTGATGGTTCATCTCCACAAGATTCAAAAGCTTATCAAAGGAGCTTTCAGCAAACATAACCTGTAAAATGAAGAAGGGGTCCAGCTAAGTAAGGTACATAACAAGCAAAATAGTTTGCTCATATGCTTCCAGCAGCCGAAAATCAGATAAACTGTAAATTGTTATCCTTCCAAAAAGGTACCTTCATTGTCCGGAGGGAATTGGCATTTATATTGTGAAAGAAGGAAGTATACTTCAAATGTCGGGACTCCAGACCACAATCATAGCAGTTCATTTGTTCAAAAATGTCCATTCCGAAAAGAGAATGTGCTATACAACTACTGTTTGCACAATCCCAAGATCCCTTGCAATTGCTTTCCACTGATTCTGCATCAGAAACACTTGAACCACGAGTAAATGATTGATGTAGGCAGTCAAATATTACTGCCAGTACCTCAGAAGCATCATTCATCTGAGCCTGTCAAATGTCAGTATATTAATCAAATAGTCCACAAAGGAAGTTACAGCCTATCAAATGTCAGTCGCTACTGTACATTTCTTTTCTGTGTCAGCGAAGTTACCTCCTGGAAGAAGTTACTATGAGGATATAGGTTGCTTAGAGCTATCCGCAGGGAAGTAGGTGCAACTGCTTCTCTCGTTGAATCCTTTGATGCAAGGTCCAGTGCAGTGAAGATTTCATACAATGCACAGACAACACAAGGATTACCTACATGATCATGCTCTGATCTGCCAAGAAACCCCACCCGAAAGCGTCGTAAATGCCACAATGACTGAGCTCGTGCACAGACAAGAAGTTCTTTTAGGCAACGGATATAATACATCGATGAAATAAAAGTGCACCAGCTGATATGATAACAAATTGGAAAACTGGCTTTCGAAAGATCTACCTGTATAATAACATTGAGAAAACAATTATATTCACCCACTTCATTCTTCAGTCCAGTACCAAGCAAAGTAGCTCCATTGACATCCTCACTTGATTCTTCCACAGGTGGACAATCCAAACAATCTACTCGTGAAGAAGCTCTCTGAGACGCGGAAACCGAATGCAAAATCCCACGTGCTTGATATGTGTCTGATAAGAAGAATCTCTTATAAGGTTACAATCATCAAAGTTCCATAATTCTTCAAGGTGAACCCAAAATTCCTTTTATAAGCAGGTGTAAGATTTATTATAGCTACTTTAGTGGAAACTGGAAATAGTTGCGTGACTGTTAGAGATTTTACCGACAGTTTATGTCAAATTTTACTTGTGGTCCAAAAAGAAATTAAGGCATGTAGCCAAAATGAAAAAAGAAAATTATGGCTACAACAATGTTTAGTAGCTGGAGAAATGGCAAAAAATAAAATATATTATACAATTTCATGCACTAGAAAGGAAAGGCAAGTGGTCACTAAGTACTCAGAAAGAAGGTAAAGCATTCAGCATGTTAACGTGGATAAGTGGCAAATGCAGCCTTGCAACATTTAGCTCATAAAACAAACAATGGGCCTCCGAAGGATCATAGATAGAGCAAAATGTACTAATCCGTATCTTAAATGCAGCTTTATCAATTAGCAGATGATACGAAAATATAATTATCAAACCATGGAGATAGTTGGCAATGGGAATTGAAACGAAACACAAAATAAGCCTATTCTCTGGTGTAGATAGTCAAGAACCAACTATTCGAAAAGATTGAACTGTGAGGTAGAGGATCAAGAATGGTTTTATATCTCTTGAACACCCCCTCTCACAAGAACCATAGGACTTGAAGTATGGGCAATGTACACGCTCTTCAATTTAATTATGAAAAGTGAGGGCAGCAAGGATTGAACTCCTGATTGCTTGATCATAGATTAGAGCCTCCAATACCATATCAAGAACCTGAATGGCTATCCATCACATAAATAAACAAAGCAGTTAATTAAGCTCATTCCCTATAAAATGCTGGCCATATCTTATTACATGAACCTAGTGCATATTTATTAATCCATGATATGGGTATTAATGTCAAAGCTTCAAATTTAGCAAAGAAAGCAACATGCCAAGGGATCAGAATAGGAGAAAGGAAACCTTTCAGATAAATCTGCATTCAAACAATTTAATTTTCATTCTTCAGTCATTTACATCGACGGGGATTTTACAAGGAAAAAATATATGTTAATAAGTTTAAGAAAACACATCATAGATGCCTAAGAGAAAAACCACCGGTCTAAATATGTATGTAGGGAGAGAAAATTATTATACCCAGGCTTTGGCGTACAGCCATTTTAAGATCAGCTTGGAATCTTTCCTCCTCCTCATCTTCCACTTGCAACCCTTTCACCTTTGATCCATTGTTCTCCCACACTGATGGTACATTCAAGCAACAGCAAATTAATTTTCATATTCGGGAAAACACCTTCACAAGATGCTTTTTACTATTATAAATGACTTCAAATAGGCTCACAAACTGAAATAAGATTTATGCATCAGTAAACAAATTTCAATTTATGAATTGACATAATTCTTGCAGGAAAGAAGCACAAGTAATGCTTATGAGTTTTCAAACACTATAAAATCTGATTTTGTATCTAATTTAACAGTAGAGAAGTTTATTTTGACCAAAAACTTCTTTGTTAAGAAACAAAGCCCACTGAAGAAAAACATTATCGAAATAAGCATTGTCAAAGAAAATATAACTGATATCATGATATCGTTCTATGCAAATCAAGTAATGCCATCACACCTCACTGAAATAATAAATATAGCAATTATAGATCATCAATTAGAGATCATAATTTGTAGCCACATTTGGCAATTAATTTCCAATACACAATATCAGATAATAATTACACTATAAACCCAGGGATAAGAGATCCCAACAGAAGATAACTGGGCTACAAAATAGCCCAAGTGCCAAAGAATAAAAGAGTCGATATGGAAAGAAACTGTATCATATACAAGAACCTAATTCAACTTTATTATCAAAAAAGAAAAAGAAAATAATTCAAATAAGACACAGCAGTTAATTAACTTGGAACATTCTTTTAAAAAGAAAAAATATATAACATTGAGAATGATAACATTATGGCCAATGAATGAACTAGGTAAAACAAAGATGTTGAGATATATGGTCCCACATTGGTTGTATGTGCAACTAATGTGGATAGGCCTTGGGCACACCCTTTTAGCTTTTGGGGTGGTGCAAGATTCACATGAATGAGCACAGGTAGGTTGGGCCTGTTGCATCATCCACTCTTCAAGCCCAATGGCCTCTCGTTTGAGGGGGCATGTTGAGATATATGGTCCCACATTGGTTGTATGTGCAACTAATGTGGCCTTTATAAGGCCTTGGGCACTCCCACCCTTTGAGCTAGCTTTTGGGGTGGTGTATCCCAAGGTTCTTTATAAAAGATGACATAAGACAAGCAGCCTACATTTGACTTTACATGTTATACTTTCACAAAAAATGATTAGGATATTTTCTGTAGGTGGCAAAAGGCAAAACATGAGGTTTAAATCAAGATATTAAAGCCACAGTTGTACCACTGGTAAATGAATTATAATATGCAAAGTAAAGCTCAAATGGTAAAATAAATTGTTGTAATGGTCTTAACAAGGGAAAGTCTGCCTCACCATTTCTTATTTTGTGCATCCCAGTAAACTTTTGTAAGCTAAACATATATAGTGCCATAGACTAGCAGCCCGAAGATTATTATGAGTCAAATATTATCATTCTAAAAAATTATGAGTCAAATATTATCACTATAAAGAATTGTGAGTCAAATACATCTGATAAAAAACCGTAACTAGATAAGAATTAATATGCACCAGCATCATATGGAAAGAGTCTTTGGACAATGTTAAAACTAACCATTGTTAGAAGCTTGATTGTTATTGAATTTAGCCTGCTCTCTCACGTTACATTCAGTATGCATATCCTCAATATTCTCCTTTTCAAATGAGACAGATTCAAACTTTCCATCAACCATTTTGGAAGAATTCCTATGCCGTTTGTGCTTTTTTCCTGCACGCCGATCAGGCAAAGGAAGACCATTCTCCGGACCAACTCCATTAGGCAAATCTGTTGTCGAATAAAATAAAAATGTGGAGAACCTCAAGCAAAAAATAAATAAACATTGCATTTTGAGAGACCACCAACCTTGTTTAACTTTTGACTGATGCAAATAATTAATCTTTTGGACAGCTGAATCAGCTAAAGATTTAGTTGGCACCATGGAACCATTCACTGTGGTGACAAGCACACCATCCAGATTGCTTGGGCACCCATTCTCCTTTGCCAACTGCTCCTGAAAAAAGTACGAGTTGTAAGGTATATTTCCTGCAATACCTAATTTTTATCTATAAAGTATCTGCTTTAAGCTGTACATTTGCCTTACAGGTTCATTGACCATGCAACAGTAGCTTAAAGACTAGTAACCAGAAATTATGTCCCCTTTCATTCAGTAGAAGAAACTCCAAAAAAGAGATTCATACTTGCATAGGTGGTCTTACATGTTTGTGCGCATCCAGACAATCAGCAACCGCCTTCAATTGATAATCATGAAGTTTGTCCGGCATTTCCTCTAAATATGTCCCAGATGATTTCTTTTGTTGCTCAGCAAGATGCTTCTGTTTTGCTTCATTTTCAATCCTTCGTTGAAATTCCAAAGTTTCTTCAAGCTTTTTTTCCTCCTCTTCTAGCTCAATTTTGCGCCTAAATTCCTCTTCATGTTGTTCCAAGTCATCACCATTAACAGAAACAACCTCATGATCACTATCAGGTGCAACTAGACTGGAACTGCAGCAGAAGCAAATCAAAAACATTTTTAGGAAACAGTTTATCTAGAAGATTATATAATAAAAAAATGAAAAATCCAGAAAAGAAAATATATAAACATATACTGACTCAGGTGTTGTAGAACAAAGCAAGAGCTGCACATGACCGCTTGTGGCCTGCAAGACAGAAACTTTAATCAGTGGTCATGGTCCATGGACAATAGCTCAATATCAGTAAATTCAACATGTATGATGAACACCTTGGGATCTCTTGTTTTTCTATGATCTCTATTCTTCTTCTTATCTTTTGTCTTCTCCAAATGTCTTGTGTTCTCATTTCCCCCTTTAACAGCCT
Source organism: Gastrolobium villosum (assembly GCA_032173675.1). NCBI lineage: Eukaryota > Viridiplantae > Streptophyta > Magnoliopsida > Fabales > Fabaceae > Gastrolobium > Gastrolobium villosum. The sequence goes on from JAVKPL010004231.1 coordinate 199,126, forward strand.
TTTTGGAATCAAGAGCAAGTTCAGCCAAAAATGCTTCGCTTGCAGCATCAGACTTCTCTCTTGCATCTTTCTCAGCCAAACCCTCCAAAAGTGCCTAAAAGATCAAAACAAAGGAACATATAATAAAGTAAAAGATGAAGCAACAGTACATGCTTCAGCAGTTTGAATACAAACCCTTAGGTACGACTTCACTAAAGGCACTAAAATTGCTCGATAATCATAAGCAGAAACAGGCCCAAGCTTGAGTTCCAATTGTTGCATCTCTGTAACATTTCTAATGATTCGTGCATCAATTTTGCTAAGCTGCACAGCAAAAGAACTAGGTTATAACATCAAGGCAAAAGATCATCCTTACAGTTATCTTAGTAGACATTTGACAATTATCAACAAACTGACCTCTATAGATAAGTGCTCTTTCATTTTCTGAATAGCAATTTCTATACAACTATCCATTTGATGCAAGAAGTCCTTCATTCTCCATTCATCTTCCTCACCCGATTCCAAGTCACATAACTGAGAAGTCACACCAGCATAAGTTTCCTCATAGCCAAATTTATTAACATTCATTGCTTCTGCTTCTTGCAAAACATTTGATATAGCATCCAATTCAAACCTATTGCTGACATACATCACATCATTCTCACTCTCAACGAGCTCTTCTCTCCGCTTTTTTAAAACAGACTCATAGCTCCGCTGGACAAAGTCACCAACATTTTCCCTCTTCTTACCTTCTTCAAGGCAAAGATCCTCTACTGTCTGCATTGCTTCCTCATAACTTATGCGATCACACTTCTTCTCACATAAGCTTTGTAGGTGATAAAACTCCTTCTCGAGCATCTGGAAAATATCCATTCCTTGATGTTTTTTATCTTCTCTGGTCCGCATCCATGATGTCAATTGATTCCCAATGGGTGAACTTGAAAATATCCAGCATAGCAAAGCATCGTTATACTGTGAAATTCCATCAGAAGAACTTGGGGTGGTCACATCATCCAAGATAGCCCCATGAGCTGTACCAGGGGTAACTTGTGTTGGCAGTAAACCCTGATCTAGAAGAAGGCATGATGCATCTCCATCGAGAACAATCTTCTCTTTGATCTCAGGACCTTGACTGATATTGTGCAAATCATTCATGGGACTACTACTTTCATCAGCATACCTACCTAACCCACAAGCATGAGATATTTCCTGCAGAAATTGGAGAATTTTCTTAAGCTGTGAAGCTCCTAGAAAGCATATGCACATTGGTGTTTGGTCTACACCATGGTTTAGAAGTTGAGAACCAACAGCAAGACCTTGTATCTCTCCCATAGTAAATTGTATGACCTTGTTAAGATGACTCGCAGCAAGACATTTGTGTCTAATAAGCATCATGAATACTGCATGAATTTTCTCAAGAAGTTTTGCACGCTCAGAATCATCAGAAACAGGCCAACAATCAGCAATAAGATTAGCCGTACACTGTCGGTCTTCAGCACCTTCTTTGATATCACTTTCTGATATTTTACAAGAGTCACTGCTTTCTGTTGTACAATTGCAATGATTGTACCCTAAATTTTCCTTCTCATGGTAAGAGCCGCTTGCATCTTTAAAACAATCATTGTAGTCCTGCGTATGATGACCCAAGTACAAATCCTCAAGAAACGAAGAACCATTGAGTTTCGCTCTATTCTCAAGCATTTTAATCGCAGCTGAGACATCCACAGGCCTCCAAGAACAATTAAGAATCATCTCAATCCATTCATTGTCAACATTTTGGGGCAAAAGTCTCCGCAATTTTGGCACGAGATTCCCCATGTGTTCCTGCACAACATGCTGCCTGTGAGATTCTGAATTACAATGTTTCTCATCACAATGGCAGCAAAGCCAGAATTTCCAAGTTTTATTGGCCCCAGCATATGACAAAGCTTCTGACAAAATATCTTTCGGTAAAGGATCCTTCGAAGACCCAAAGTGGGACTTGAGATCACAAATTTTAATCTTAAGCAAGTCCTTCTTCATATCCACACTCACTGAATTCCAATATGAGAGCACCCAGTTCTTCCTTTCATCTGTAGAACCATTCTTTCTCATATTTCCATGCTTTCGCCTATCACCCACCCTCTGACTAAATCCTGAAGATGAATCTGGTGCTCTATCATCCCTATCTCCTTCGTTCGGAGATTGGGGTGACTCTGGTTTTTGCTGCAACAGCCTTGCAGCAGCCACTCGAACTTCAATTTCTTTTCTTCTTTCCTCGGGTGTCTTGGTCACCTTCTTGATCTCATTAGGCCTTCTAGTTTGAACCAACCTCACCTCCATTGGGTCCTCCGCGGTCCTCCTTATCGGAATCAACCGAAATCTCTCCTCTCCATTACTCAGATTTTTCATCCAAGTGGACAATGAAGCTATGTTTGACTTCTGAATTAGCTGCCTCAACTCATTCTGTACATGTGCTATCCGGCCTTCCACAGTTGATATCTTCTGCTCGCTCTCATCCTGCAAGGTCTCCTTCGCAGGATCATTGGGGTTTTCAACCGCAAGCGCCCTCTCACACTCATGAACCACCTCCTCATATTCCCTGCCTTCAGTTGCTACCTCCAACATCAAATTGGCATAAAAATGTGCATACTCAACTGAATTGGGCGCCAGCTCAGCTGCTCTCCGCGCGGATTCAATGGCATTCTTCAAATGCCGTTGCTTCGCGCTCGGGTCATTGAGAATGGACGCCACTTTGATAAACACAAAGCCCTGAACTCGGTGAGCGAACGCCAAGTAAGCCGAGTCCTCGTCTTTTGAGCACAACTCCTTCATGAGCTTCAGTGCCCTGTTGTGGTTACCGCGCCGAAACGCAGTGAGGGCTCGCTCGCATTCGAGTTTGATTGTGGAGTAATCGTAATCGGAACCCTCAAATTGAGGAGCCAATTCGATCTTGCTAGGGTTATGAATATTATTTTCAGAAACGCTGCAGGAGTCATGGTCGGGTGAAATGGAACCATTGGCGGCTCCGCCGTTGGCCGATTGCGCCACCGGAGAAGCCGCCGGCGATTGTTTCGAGCGCGGAGCATGGTTTCGCTTTTTGTGTCCCATCAATTGAGCTCATACAAATCCGAATCACGTGCATAAATACGAACAAAAATCCTCGTGTGTGTGTGCCTATGTTTCGATAGAGAGAGAAACGATACGGAAAATGAAGCAGAGAGAGAAAGACCTGACCTAGAGAAAGAGTTAGAAGAAGAAAGGAAGTGGTTGCCGGAGACGGTGACGAAGAACGATCAGCGGCAAAATCTAGAAGGTAGTGGGAACTTGGAAGGTTAGGCAAACGCTGTGAATGCTAAAAAAAACACAGTGAAGAAGACACGCAGAGCACGAGGACCTACCTACGCAACAAGGGTGAGGCTTCATGAAAATGAGAGCTGACACTGAAAAATAATTTTTTGAAATGTAATTGAGTGAAGGGATCAATGTATTATTTATAGCAAATAAGAGACGTAATCAAATTAACCATTTGCAAATTCTCTGTTTAATGTTTAATCTATTTAATGTAGGGAAAATAGCTCGAAATCACATCGTTCTGAGTTATAAGATTAAAAAATTATAATGATAAAAACTATTATAATTCTGCAATATATTAGAATTATAAAAATACCTCAATTTTCGTCCTAAAATGACATTATTTTGGGCTTATTGGAAATAACTTTATGAGATAGATTATTCTATCTATTTTTATTTTTTTGTCTATTATCCTAAAACACTGTTAGATCATAATCTAAAAAAAAGAAAAAGATAAATATTAATTAAGATTCTGATCTAACGATATTTTAAAGTGATAGGCAAAGGAGGCAAAAAATAATGGTACGTAAAATACTTTATCCCTTATTTTATTATTCTATGTTAATTGGATGAGTTTTCAAGGTAAAATATGATTGTTTTAACGACATTTTATAACGATTCAATCAATAACAATTTATAAATTTAATTATATGTTGGATTGTTTATTTTGTATTATAAAAAATATTATTTGCACTAAATACATAAAAAAAAAAATGACACGTGAAGCACTTCCATCATAGTTATATTTATATTATTTAAATTCAATTATTAAACATTATAAAATTCATGGCTTTAATATTTCTAGAGTGAATCTACTTCTCAAAATGAGTCGTATTGAGTTGAAAAATTATAATAAAAAATTATTATAACTTTAAAATAAATTATAATTATAAGAGTACCTTAATTTCCGTCGCAAAATAACATTATTTTGTACTTTAGATAATTTTCTACATTCAATTTAGAAGAAGCAAACCCAAAATTCATATATTATCTTCAACTTAAACTAAAGATAACATGTATCTACCAAAAACAATAAAATAGCGGGTCTTTTACCAAAAAAAAAAAAAAATAGCGGGTTACAAGGTACTTAGTAAGTCAAATATTAGCGGGTTTTAATTGAGGGTTTTATAATTCTCAAGAATTGAAATCTCATATTGTAGAGATAAAAAATATGTGGGATCCATGTGTAAGAAAAAAATTATATGTAGAATCCATATTAACACGAAAATCGAAATGTGTGTAGGAAAAATTGAATTCTCATGATAAATAAGAATTATAAAACCATTTAATTGAAGGCTTGCAGTGGCGATTTCTTTGTTTACATTTGACGTGTAAAAATTTCGGTCATTAAAAAATGCGACAGAGAATCCAACTTTTAATGTTAATATCACAACACATTTAAATAAATAAATAAATTAAGTTGGTGTCAATTAAATTACAAGGTTGTTGACATGATTCAGTGTTAATTCACATAACTAATAAATTAAATCCACGAATGATACTGAAAATAAATTCACATCATCCTTTTTCTATAATAAACATGATGAATCAATTAAAGATAAATAAATATATATATAATAGTTTTAATAAAAAATTTATAATCTGATTTAGCGCTAATTGCTTTTAAATTTATAATTATTACACATTTATGTCAAAGCAAATTTTTAATAACAAATTTTTTTTATTTCATAATTTTAACTATCCCCTTGGATAAGTTAGATCCCTCGTGTATCCCATGGTCCTAAGCGGACTAATCCGAGTCAAACTTATAGGACATTTATTCAGATTTGACGCAAAGGTGTTAACGAGTCGAGCTGAGGTTTGATTTTAACGGATCAAGTATGTATTTAAACGTGTCCGACTGACTTTAGTTTATTACCTGTCACGAATATAATATTAGCCTGTGGCCTGATTTATTTACAAATAATAAAAATCTGTGTGAAGTCTGTCTTAATCTGTTAGCATGTTAAAGAATAAAAATAAGATAACAGAATTCCACAAAAAATCAATTTCCAGATAGAAACCTTAATTTCCAAATTGTAGTAATAATTTACAAAGTCTACAATAAATAAATAAAAATTAAAGTGACAGAAGGTAGATAACAGGTTATATTATCTTAGCCCATTATAAAAAAAAGTGTCAACAAAAATAAAAAATAAATTGACACAAACAAGCGGTGCATATTGGAACGAATGAGTTTTTGTGGGTTTATTTGTGTGAAGGAGGATGAAGATAATATAGAACAACACTAGTAATTCCATAAATATACATAAATTCAATATATATCCTAATAGCATAATATAGAACAATATCATTCAAAAATTCTGTTAAACCAATAAAATTGGGTGAAATAAATTGATAAGAAAGAGTTATTACAAGTAATATAAAAAATATAAATAAATATTTATATACTAAATTAGCCTCGGAGACTCTATGTTATTTTGACAGGTTTTAATTTCATTTGTAATACAAAAAGCTCGATTATATTGTAATTACCTTATTATTTATAATTAATCGCTTGCTGAGGTGGTAGAAAGGTTAGTAAACATTTACCAAATATATTTAGGGAAGAATCTATTTACAATTTTATTTTACAAATTACTCTAAGTGTGACTAGTTATAGTGTCATACACTCTTAATTAAAGTATGAATAGTCAAACATATTGTAGTTTACAAGAGTTTGTAAACAAAAAATTATAAATATAACATTTCCTAATATATTTAAGGTAAAATATTTTCGTATGTTGAATAAGATAATTTCTAAGTTGGATCCCTTCAGCTTCTTTTAAATTTTTTTTTTTTTTTACAAACGGTGGGTCTGGACATTTATTTGTATGACATGAGTTAAGGAAATAAATTAACATCCTATATTTATTACCTAAAATAGTCTGATTATAAATTTACAATTTAAAATAGAGGCTAAAGTACAAGTGATTAAGTAACATCGTCAATTTTAAAACTGATTAATCGGTTGTATGTGAAGGAAGCGTGCAATTTTTGTCTATGCAACAATTGTTTCTCATAGTGGCATTAATGGCGTCGGTCTTGAATCAGCTTGCATTTGCTTCACTGCGTCATTACAATCATTTTAGGCAGGAAAACAATGAGCACCATTGCATTTGCAGCTGCTGCTGTTTTCTCTTTTAATACTCATAACAATACTTTTCTGATTTCAGGCAAACCAAAATTAGAGTCATCAACGCCAAACTGTCATATTTTGAAAGCAAATATCACTGAACCATAAAGGTAACGATTTACCAATGACTTGCCTTCTAATATTTGGTTGCTTGTGTGTGTAAATGGACTGGGTTGAGTTTTATCTTAAATAGGCCAAGTCTATGTAACAAACAATGGGTATGACTTGACCTATTAGCCTGTGTAGGCCCCAAACTACGAGTCTGTCCTGATCTATATTTAAGAAATAGAAGTCGTAGGTCTATTAGCCTGTTTAAGCATATTAAACATTCAATAATTAAAAGAATAATAAAATTAATATTATTTTATTTATCAAAATTATTAAATAATAATTTTATTGATTAAATTTTAAATAAATAATATGATATAGGTCGACCTGTAGGCTTATAGGCCTATTTTCTAAATAGTTATTTTTAATAACCTAGGCATGTTCTATTTTACTGTTTATAATAGGCCAAGTCTGACCTAATATAGGCTAGGCCGTAGGCCCCTGTAGGTCAGCCTAGCCCATTTACATCCGTGCTTGCGGCCAATATTGGTAATTTACGGTTATAACCTTGGTAATGTGATAATGACAAGTATGTTTGATATCTTTGTGGCTCGACTAGGTAATTGATGAACCCGGGAAGAAACAAACATTGTATCGATACAAAAGTCTTGAGATTTGAAGTGGAAATCAATTTTTCTATAATTTATTATTGTCCCTGGTAATCAATTTATTTTGCATATAATAACTTAGATAATTGTACACTATGCTAAACTTAGATTAAATACAATGTCAGCATTGTGCATAAAGCATCTCACTCGATGCTCTTTTCCCACAGTAAAATTGTGTCTCGACTAAAGGGGGAATGGTTCTACAATAGCCAAATATAGTAAATGCATCTTTTCTATGTAAAAGTGGAGCAACCATTGACTAAGAAGCTCTCCATGCACATCCCACGAAATACCCTGAACTGCCCTTTTCAGCAGAAAATGGGAAACTGAAAATATGCAACAGGTCCTGCACTGCCTGTCACACAAGAGAATATCCTGTCACCTTGCTCCCATGAACCCTATCTATTCGATAAGAGGAGTCCGTGGCTACCGGTATTCAAAATGTCCAAAAGAACTAAACCAATATATAAACAAACCGCTTCACATTTTAAAAATTGATTATTTTAAAAAATTGGGTTGATATGAAACTGCATTTTATTTTATAAACTGATTATTTATCAAATCATAAAAATAATTGATTATCCATAACCAAACTGCTCTACAATTAAAGAACAAATAAGTATTATCTATTATCATGTCTATTATATTAGTCAATTGACTCAAACTTCCAAATAATAAACTAGCAGAAAAAGTTAAAGAAAACATTTATTTAAAAAAAAATTACACATAAATCGAAAAGTCGCATCCTAAGAAAGCACTTCTTATTTAACGTAACAACTTTTTCCCAAAAAAAAAAAAAAACCACATACACACCTTCGGGTAAACTCACGATTTGACAAAGCAAAGGCTTTGAAATGACAAAGATGAAGTTAACAAATCATAACGAAAACGGCAACGAAATTAATCAATTAGCTTAACGTCTCTGAGATGTTTAAGATAATGAATCAGCGCCCCGTTAAAAGGACAACTCAGAACAGATTTACTTATTTGTTCTTTAATTGTAGATTAGTTTGGTTATAGATAACCAATTATTTTTATGGTTTAGTAAATAACCAGTTTATAAACTAAAATACAGTTTCATATGAAATTGATTTTTAAAAATAACTTGTTTTAAAACGTGGAGCAGTTTGGTTATGGATTGGTTTAGTTCTTTTGGACATTTTGAACACCCTACTTATACCTTCCTTCACCAATGAAACTCTAAGTAACAAATCTTGAGAGAACGAAGAACAGTTTTTTTATATAATTTTAAAATGATTCAACTGTTCTTCTACCAATCACTCTGAAGACAACGTGAAACAATTTCTATAAGAATTATTTTGTTCGGAGAGCTCCAAAACAATGAAGATTCTTGCAAGAAATAGTTGGTCGATTACCTATAACTGGGAGAAACAAATGACTACTTATAAAAATAGCACAATTCATCAAAAACCGATTTTGAATTTGTTAAAACACTGGTTTTGAACTTGATAACCGGTTTATGGTTCATAACCAGTTTTGATTTAAAATCGATTTTGAATTAAGATCGTTTAAAATCAGTTTTAAATCAAATCTGGTTATAAACCATAAACCAATTTTGGAATCAGTTTGGAAAATTAAAAAACGGTTGTAAAAGAAAAAATCGATTCGGTTTTAAAACCAAACCATTTAAAACTCTTTGTTAAAACCGGTTATGAACCGCTCCATGCACACACCTAGTGGTATGAGACCACTACCAATAGGCTAAGATAGCGCAATCATAATAAGTGTGTCCGACACCATATCTCAATCCAAAACCTTAAGGCATTGGATTCTTGAGTATTATCACTTATATACACATCACTTGACCCATTACCAAGCAATGTGCACTTTTCACACTTGAATATTCCAATAGATATCAGCATCTAATGGCGAAACCAAGCAAGTGACTTAGACAATTCTGTTACAGCAGTTCCATCAGACATGATATGAAGATTTATAAGCCACTAACGAGAACTTTTCTCCTTAACATCATCTCGATACATATTCATTTGTGCAGCCTCCCAAAACAAACCATCCTCTTCCTTGAGCCCAGACTCAAGAAGGAAATTCACCACTGCATCTATAAGCCCCTTTTCGCTCATTCTTTCCCCGATGTGCATCATATCCAATAATTTGCTTACATGATCCTGCACATTTTGACCATCAGGTGTTGCTGCTAGCATAGACGGTAAAAATGCATGTGTAGGATGGCCAGTAACTATCATAATCTCACATAAAAACTCCATATTATATGATGATTGTGTTGAGTATGACTCATACTTTGCATGCTGATGAGGGCCCGTAGAAGCTAGGTACTGTTGTGGGTCTCTGATCTATTGTAATTCTTTCTTTTTCTTAGTAGTTTGGGCTTGGGCCCATCAACAGCTGTTGTTAGGATTTTTCTAATCCTATTTATATTCTCCTTGTAAACAGAGTGAGTGACTTGTAACGAGTGATTGTGCCTCTGTACAACAACTAAGGAGCAATGTATAAGTCTGCAAATAATTTCTTAAGCTAAGTGCCACCATGCTTTAGACGAGATTATATGCATCGGGCAATCTATGCAACTTAACTATTTGTTGAGATGTATAGTCCCACATTGATTGTATGGGCAACTAATGTGGAGTTTATAAGACCTTTGGCACTCTTAAAGAACCTTGGGATACACCACCCCAAAAGCTAGCTCAAAGGGTGGGAGTGCCCAAAGTCTTATAAACTTCACATTAGTTACCCACACAACCAACGTGGGACTATATATCTCAACACTATTGCACTGAGAAAGAAATTTCAAATTGGCACATTTGGAAGTAAACTCGCATTCAACATCACCTAATACCATTCCTAAGCCTTCTCAATATTACCAGCCTTTCCCCACACATCTATTAAAAGGCCATAAATAGATTTATCTGGCACCCAATTTTTTTATTTTATTTCAGCAAAAATTGCTTATGCTTCCTCGAGATACCTACAACGACCAAGTGCCTCCATTACTATGTGTAAGTAACTTTGTTCGTTTGAATTCCTGCATTCCGCATTTCACGATATTGTTATTGAGTAAGACATTATAAATTGGAATATATTTGATTTCACAAGGCAGAATCCGGTTGTCAAGATGGAGCAATATTATATAAAAATAAATCTGCACTAAAAAGTAAACAATAGAACTCACGTTATGTTGGGAGAATAAATGCAGAAAATTGAAGAAATCTGAGCCCAACATATAATGACCCCAAATGGTAAATCTTAATTAGAGGTTTAATTTAAGGATTTAAATGCCATAATTAGATTGAGTGAGTGATTTCGAGTATTTTGACTGTAATCATGACTATGTGATGAACAGTGCGTTCTGTCGGAGAATTCGCAGTCTTGTGAATTAACCGGTAGAGCTTAAATGAGCAAAATAATTTTTGAGACATGATTTGGCAATTCTGATGACAAATATGAGTTCAAAACGAAAAATTGTATAGTCTTGCACTTTCCGTGAAAAATCTCGTGAATAGTGTTCTACCGGGTATTTTGTACTGCTATTTAAGCAATCAGTAGAGTCCATAAACAAATAATTGATGAAATAAGTATAAGAAAGTCTAATATATGCCAAGCAAGTCAATATAGGCCCAAAAGTGATAAGTTCATAAGTGTTAAGTTTCGTAAGTAAACGAAGTACAGTTAGTGATTCACAGTAAATTTCATCAAAAACGGTGCAAAAACCATATTGTGAATTATGAATATTGTTTAGTAATAAATAAAAAATTAATGCAAATGATTTTAGAAAAAATAAAAATATATTCGTAGCTTTAAGTCGGCTCCGGGTCAATCAAGTAAAAATACGTGATAGAAAAACAACCGGATAAAAAACTCATATATATTTAAAACCTTAAGTGGCCAAAGATACACTATTCAAAATCAACTTCTCTATCTTCTTCTTCCCTCAAAGCCAAGCTGCACATTGGAGAAGGGGGTAGGGTTTTGGATTTTTCCTTCTTGATTCTCCATCATCTATACTCCAAATTCAAAGACCCACCACATGAAATTGCTTGTAAACCACCCAATGAACTCATTCCTCCCATCAATTTGAGCTATTGTTGAGTGTGTGAAGAGTTCTTCTCTCCCCCAAATTCGAGCTACTATTCATCAAAGGGAAAAATGGGGTTTTTCATGGAGCTTTGTTTGGTGGATGTCCTCTAGGCTTTGGGTAGTTGATTAGAGGTAACAAAACTCTAACCCTATGATTTTAGTCTTATGGTTTATGTTTTGAAAATTATGATTATGATTGAGTGGAAATAAATTAGCTAAAATTGAAAATTCCATGAAGTATTATGGATGTTTTAGGATATAGGCATGCTAACTAAGCTTTTGTATATGTATAAAAATTGAAAAAAAATCCATGGAGTGGACCCTTTACTATTCGGCCCTCATGGAGTGAGTAGGGGTTATTGTGCAAAAAATTATATTATGTATTGTGAAGGTGGAATGTGTTGGAAATGAGTGAAAATAGATGAGTAGTAAGAATGCCTATTAAAAAGAAAACACTAAGGGTCATACCCTTACATTTTGGCCATGATGTGTTGAGAAGGACTTGATGTCTAAACTAAAAATTGGAACCTCGTGGATGCATGCCTAGGTGTGCGCAAGTTGTAAGGAAGTGAAGAAAATGTATTGTAAAAGAGAAGGATCCTTGGATATTCCTTTATAGGATTCGACCTGTAGGATGTTTAGGGGTATATTTTGTTGCATTTTATTTTAATAAAATATGTTGTAATTCATTGTGAAAAAAATTGATGAGCTAAGAAGTGAAATGGCTTGAAAAATGGTTGGAGAATACCTTGACTCCCTAAGGGTATGTCCGCGGTCTTTTGAAGTTGTTCTGCCTGTTGACAGATGTGTCCAACGTAGGTTGGATGATTGATCTTGGATACGGGTGTTTCTCTCTAGATGCCTATAGATTAGGTATCTGGGAGGAACGTGGATCACTGACACTGACCTAGGCGTATGCCTTCAAGGTGTGTGTGTGATCTATAGTGTTTGGGATCAGAAATTGTGTACCTTACTGCTCTGCTACAGAAGAAGATACCTGCCTTATATAGCCCGGCTCTAGGGTTTGGTGGCTGGGCCGAGGTGCAGCGTGGACTTTGGGCCGAGGTGCAGAGTGGGCCTAGGTCTAGCCCATAACAGTTGCCCCCCAGCTCGGTAGGCTGAGTTATCAGGATGCCGAGTTGCGTTGATTATCTGGCCTGAGTCATCTCGGTTGTAGAGCCGATATGAATTTACTTGCCAGTCTTTCATCTTGTGGTCATCCTCCACGTGTTTCAAGCCATCATGATGCGTATCGTTGCTTATCTTTGCGCCGTCTTGGCATTTAATGCGACTGCGACTGTACAGATATCAATCGTTTTGTCTTGTCAGGTGCTTTTTGCTTTTGCTTTTACGCTTTTGCCCCTGCCTTTTCGTTTTCGCGGGTCATAACTCTTGAACTTCTCCCCTCTTCCTATTTTACTGGCACTTTCCCCCCTTTCTTCACCTTTCTGCTTCTGCCGTTAATCCACTTGCGATTTGCCACATTCGGTTGCGTTTCGAGGTTTTCTGGAAGCATCAACCTTCTTCGTTCGGCATTTGGCGTTATTTGCTCTGTAGGTATGGGTTTCTTGACCTTTTTTACTTCCTTGCCTTCCATTACTGCTTGTCGCTTGCATTCCTGTGTTTGTTGCTTTCTTTACCTCATTTAGTCTGCATTCGCATTCGTCCCCTTTACATTCGGTTTTCTTACTGTCTCTGGTTACGTTTGTTGTTCTTGTCTGGAAAAGTTCCCAGTATGGATAAGGGAATTCCTTATGAGTATAGGAGGGCCACTTGTCCTCGTGTTTTCGGCCGAAGTGACGAGATTTTGGCAGAGGAAGAAGCTAGAGCTATTGAGGAGGAGGTGACTCGAGGCCACGGTGCCTCTTCTAGCCTTGGACGTCGGCCGCCGGCTTCTAGGCCCGAGCGTCGTCGTCGTGTTTCTGTCTCTGGACGTTGTCCACCAGTGGGATCTCGTCCTAGTGGTCGAGGGCGGTCTCGATCTTCGAGGCGAGGTCGGTCCCTGTCTTCTAACCGTGCCGCGGGCTGTACGCCCGCAAGCACCAACCTTTCCTTAGATGATAGACCTAGGTCTTCTTCCTTTCTCATCGCTGGTCAACGAGATCAAATTTCCTTGAATCAGCCCTCTGTTCAGCCCCTACTGTCGACTTCCCTTTCCCGGAATCCAAATCCATGCTTCAATTGCGTTCACCTCAGCGCGCAATTTATTGGGAATGGTAATGACTTCATGGCGAACCTAGTCTTAGGCAGTTGTTCTCACCATGCCGGACTTAGAACTTCAGTTCCCATGACCTCTTCAGATAGTTCTTCGAGCTCTTCACACTCTTCACACTGTAGTTTATTTAACTCAGGTGCGTGTACTTGCTTCTTTTGTTGTTTTTAATCCACCCATTTTGCTGTTCTAGGTTCTTATGGAGTCCTCTTCTGCAGAATTCAACGTGGAGACTACTTCATCCAATCACGAGCTAGAAGCCGAGGTCGCAATAGTTGAAGAAGGTTCTGCCCCAGTGGGTATCAGTCTACGCCGGCAATTCCCCTGGGTGACCCAAGAAGTTCTTAGCTTTAGATCCTCCCTGACCACAGAGGAAATATCTGGGTTACCCATTGGCAACCCGGTAGGTTTTAACACCTTCTGCCCAGCGGAAGATGAGCCAGTGTGTTCGGGTCGGAACCCGCAAGAGCCTCCCTTTTTCTTTTTTTACCGAGATTTGATCACAAAGATCGGTATCCGCTTTCCTTTTCCCCCCTTTATAATATGTCTTTTAAACCATTTTCTTCTAGCTCCCACTCAAATTCACCCCAATGGATGGGCATATATTGTTGCCTTCGAGCAACTCTGCGTATCCTTGTCCGTGAATTGTTCCGTTGCCCTTTTTATGTATTTTTTCAATATTTATACCCCGCGCTCCGGTTCTGAACCTCCCAAGTTGAAGGGTTGGGCCAGCATCCGGGGTCGCATTAGTAAGCCTTCTAGGAGATTGTTTTCTGTATACAGTGACTCCTTCAAAAACTTCAAAGGCGCGTACTTCAAGGTCGTGGCCGAGGCCGGTGAGAAGCCGTGGTTTGTTGGGGAAAAAGATGAGGGGAAATTCCCATTATATTGGTCCCACCAACATTATCTTCGTAAGTCGGCTGACTATAGGCTGCCCTTGTCTGCCGAGGAGAAGCTCAGTGTCAAGACCTTGCTAACCCATATCCGTACCCAGGGTCATATGAGTGCTGCGTCCTTGGTTGCTAAATCCAGTATGTTGCAAGCGATCTTGTTTTGCCAGTTTTGGAGACTGATATTTCCATATGACCCTGGGTACGGATATGGGTTAGCAAGGTCTTGACACTGAGCTTCTCCTCGGCAGACAAGGGCAGCCTATAGTCAGCCGACTTCGAAGATAATGTTGGTGGGACCAATATAATGGGAATTTCCCCTCATCTTTTTCCCCAACAAACCACGGCTTCTCACCGGCCTCGGCCACGACCTTGAAGTACGCGCCCTTGAAGTTTTTGAAGGAGTCACTGTATACAGAAAACAATCTCCTAGAAGGCTTACTAATGCGACCCCGGATGCTTGCCCAACCCTTCAACTTGGGCAGAACCGGAGCGCGCGGGGTATAAATATTGAAAAAATACATAAACAGGGGGTTCACGGACAAGGATACGCAGAGTTGCTCGAAGGCAACAATATATGCCCATCCATTAGGGTGAATTTGAGTGGGAGCTAGAAGAAAATGTTTTAAAAGACATATTATGAAGGGGGAAAAAGGAAAGCGGATACCGATCTTTGTGATCAAATCTCGGTAAAAAAAAAAAGGGAGGCTTGCGGGTTCCGACCCACACACCCATGTTCCCCGCTGGGCAGAGTGTTAAAACCTACCTCGGGGTTGCAATGGGGTCGGCTTCCTCTGTGGTCGGAAAGCTAAGGACTTCCTGGGTCACCCAGATGCCGGCGAGGATACCCACTGGGGCAGAACCTTCTTCGACTACTGCCGACCTCGGCTTCTAGCTCGTGATGGATGAAGTAGTCTCCACGTTGAATTCTGCAGAAGGGGACTCCATAAGAACCTAGAACAGCAAAATGGGTGGATTAAAAACAACAAAAAAGCAAGTACACGCACCTGAGTTAAATAAACTACAGTGTGAAGAGCTCGAAGAACTATCTGAAGAGGTGATGGGAACTGAAGTTCTAAGTCCGACATGGTGAGAACAACTGCCTAAGACAAGGTTCGCCATGAAGTCATTACCATTCCCAATAAAGTGCGCGCTGAGATGAACGCAATTGAAGCATGGATTTGGATTCTGGGAAAGGGAGGTCGATGGTAGGGGCTGAACAGAAGGGCGGATTCAAGGAAATTTGATCCGAGGACCAGTGATGAGAAGGGAAGACGACCTAGGTCTATCATCTAAGGAAGGGTTGGCGCTCGTGGGCATACAGCCCGCGATACGGTTAGAAGGGAAGGACCGACCTCGCCTCGAGGGTCGAGACCGCCCTTGACCATTGGGACGAGATCCCACTGGTGGACAGCGTCCAGAGCCAGAAGCACGACGACGACGCTCGGGCCTAGAGGCCGGCAGCCGACGTCCAAGGCTAGAAAAGAGGCACCTTGGCCTCGAATCACCTCCTCCTCATAACTTCTAGCTTCCTCCTCTGCCAAAATTTCGTCACTCGGCCGAAAACACGAGGACAAGTGGCCCTCCTATACTCATAAGGAACTCCCTTATCCATATTGGAAACTTTTCCAGACAAGAGCAACAAACGCCAACCAGCGACAATAAGAAAACTGAAGGTAAAGAGGACGAATGCAAATGCAGACTAAACGCGGTGTAATGAAAGCAATAACCACAGGAATGCAAGCAACAAGCAGTAATGGAAGGCAAGGAGATAAAAAAAAAAAGGTCAGAAACCCATACTTACAGAGCAAGTGACGCTAAAGTACCGAACGGAGAAGATTGATGCTTCCAGAAAATCTCGAAACACAAATGTCACAAATCGCAAGTGAAGTAACGAAAGAAGCAGAAGGTGAAGAAAGGGGGGGAAACGTCAGTAAAATAGGAAGAGGGGAGAAGTCCAAGAGATATGACCAGCGAAAACGAAAAGGCAGGGATAAAAGCGTAAATGCAAAAGCAAAAAGCACCTGACAAGACAAAACGATTGATATCTGTACAGTCGCAGTCGCATTAAATGCCAAGACGGCGCACAGATAATCAAACGATACGCATCATGATGGATTGAAACACGTGGAGGATGACCGCAAGATGAAAGACTGGCATGTGAATTCATATCGGCTATACAGCCGAGATGTTTCAGGTCAGATGATTAACGCAACTCGGCGTGCTGATAGCTCAGCCTACCGAGCTGGGGGGCAACTGTTATGGGCTAGACCTAGGCCCACTATGCACCTCGGCCCGAAGTTGCCACGCTGCACCTCGGCACCC